>JAPFBE010000072.1:0-225666 GCA_034336665.1 Luscinia megarhynchos | reverse complement strand
CCGCAGGTCTTTCACGCCCACCCATCGGTGGGCCGGCTGTGGCGGCACACCCAGAGCCATTGCGCGAACAGTTCTGCACGCTTCACCCACGGGTGGGTCAATCGTGAGCGGCACACCCAGAGGCACACGCGAACAGTTCTGGTACCACCCACGGTACGCTGGTTGCGCCAACCCAGAGGCAACCGCGAGGCCCTTTCTGCATCGCCATACCCACGGGTGGGCCGGGCCAAAGAAGGCACACCTAAAGGCACAGGCAAATAGTTTCCACGCCCACTTACGGGTGAGCTGCCGCTGCGTGAAACTCCAGAGGCAACCGCAGGCCCTTCTAAAATTTGGTTACATCCACGGGTTGCCGGGCCGTATGGGCATCCACCCAGGGGCAAACGCGAGGCCCTTCCACGCCCAATCTAATGGGTGGGCCGCCCTGCACAACAATCTAGGCAAACCGCAGGCCCTTCTGCACGCCCACCCACAGGTGAGCCGGTTGTGGCGGCACAATCTGCAGCCAATACGCAAACAGCGCTCCGCACGCCGCGACCCACGGGTAGGCCGCCATGGCTGCACACCCAGAGGCAACCGCAGGGCCTTCTGCACTTCACCACCCATCGGGTGGGTCGGCCGTGCGGGCGTAATAATTCCAGAGGCAACCGCGAGGCCCTTCTTCACGCTAATCTACACGGTATCGGGGCCGCGGCGCACACCCAAAGGCACACGCAGAACAGTTCTGCAGCACTTCCACCTATCGGTGGTGGGTTGGTCGCTATAGCTAACCCTGAGGAAACCGGGCAGGCCCTTCTGCATCGCTTCACACACGGTACGGGCCGCGGGCGCACACCCAGAGAAAACGCGCGAAACCTTCTGCACTTCACCCACGGGTGTAATGGGCCGTATGGCTCACTCAGAGGCAAAGCAAACCCTGCACGCCTACCCACGGCAGGGCCGGCCGTGGCGCTAATAACCCAGAGTAAACGCGATGCCGCCTGCACTCCCACCCACGGGTAAGCTGGTCGCTACGCTTAACCTTAGAAGAAACTGCAGGCCCTTCGCACGCTCACCCACGGTATTGGCCGTATGCGGCAATAACACCCAGAGGTAACGAGGCCCTTCTGCAGACGCCCCACCCATCGGTAGGCCGGCCGCATGCGGCATTAATTCCAGAGTAGTAAACGCAGGGCCTTCTGCACACCACCCACGGGTGGGCCGCTGCGGGCGGGTATCACCCAGGGAAAATGCAGGCCCTACTGCATCAGCCACTCCACGGTAATGGCCCGCGGGCGGCACACACCCAGAGTCACACGCGAACAGTTGTGCACGCCAATCTAATGGTAATGGCCGTGGGCGGCACACCCAGGGCACACGAAACAGTTCTGGCATCGCCCACGCACCGGGTGGGTTGGTCGTTGCGGCCAACCCAGAGGAAACCGCGAGGCCCTTGCACGCCACACGGGGCCTACCGCATGCACACCCAGGGGAAAAGCAGGCCCTTCTGCATCGCTTCACCCACCGGGTGGGCCGGGCCGAGGGCGTCACACCCAGAGGCACGCGTTCTGCACTTCACCCAGGGCCGCCTGGCGGCACACCCAGATGCAACCGCAGGCCCTCTGCACGCTTCCACTCACTGGTGGCCGGCCGTACGCACACCCAGAGCCACACGCGAAAACAGTTCTGCACGCCCACGACTGGTGTTGGCTCGCTAAGGCCAACCCAGAGGAAACCGCAAGAGTCTTCTGCACTTCAATAATAATGGTGGGTCACCGCATGAACAACACCCAGGGGGAAAGCAGGCCCCTTTCTGCACGCCAATCCATCGGTACCGGGCCGTATGCACACCCAGAGGCACACGCGAAACAGTTCTGGTGACGCCCACCCACGGGCCGGCCGTATGCACACCCAGAGGCAATACGAACAGTTCTGCACGCACCCACGGGTGTTTGGTCGCTATGGGCCAACCCAGAAGAAACTGCAGGCCCTTCTGCACGCTCACCATCGCGGGCTGGCCGTGGCGCACACCCAGAGGCAAACGCAGAGGCCCCTCTCCACGCCCCACGCATTGGCCGGCCGTATACGACCCAGGAACAACCGCAGGCCCCTTCTGCCCCCATTAGGTGAGCCGCTGTATGGCACACCCATAGCCACATGCAACAGTTCCCTGCACGCCACATCACCGGTAGGTCGCCATGGGGCTGCACACCCAGAGGCAACCGCAGGGCCTTCTGCATAATTCATCGGGTGGGGCCGGGCCGGCGGCACACCCAGAGGAAATCGCGAGGCTCTATGACGCCACTCCACAGGTGTACCGGCCGCGGCGCACACCCAAAGGCACACGCAAACAGTTCTGCACTTCACTCCACGTGGCTGGTCGCGCCAACCCTGAGGAAACCGCAGGCCCTTCTGCATCGCCAATAATATCGCGCCGCCGCGGGCGGCACACCCAGAGGAAAACGCAACCGGCACCACCCATCGGTGGGCCGCCGTGGCGGCTCACTCAGAGGTAAACGCAGAACCCTTCTGGCATTTCACCCATCGGTGGGCCGGCCGCGGGCGGCACACCCAGAGGCAACGCGATGCCGCTCTGCACTCCCACCCACGGGTAAGCTGGTCGCTAAGGCCAACTTAGAAGAAACTGCAGGCCCTTCTGCATCGCTTCACTCCACGGTATTGGCCGTATGCACACCCAGAGGTAATCAATCGCAGAGGCCCTTCTGCATCACTTCACTCCACGGTAGGCCGCCGTGGGCGGCACACCCAGAGGCAAACGCAGGCCTTCTGCACACCTTACACTAACCGGTGGGCCGGCCGTGGCGTGCACACCCAGGGGAAAAATGCAGGCCCCATTGCACGCCTAATCACGGTGGCCTACCGTATGCACACCCAGGGGAAAGCAGGCCCTTCTGCACGCCCCACCTACCGGGTGGGCCGCCGGTGGCGTCACACCCAGAGGCACCCTCGCGAACAGTTCTGCACGCCCACCCACTGGTGGGCCGCCGCGGCGCTAATAACTCCCAGAGTACACGAAACAGTTTCTGCAGACGCCCACCACCGGGTAAGCTGGTTGTTGCGCCAACCCAGAAGAAAACAGGGAGGCTCCTTTCTGCACGCTCACCCACGCAGGTGGAATACGTACGGAAGCGGCACACCCAGAGGTGCAATGGCAGGCCTTTCTGCACTCCCAATATCGGCAGGCCGCTGCCTGCACACCCAGAGGCAACCGGGTATAATCTCTGCGGCACCACCACGGTGGCCGGGCCAAAAGGCACACCGCTGCGTTGCAGGTTTTGCACGCCACCCACGGAGGCGCCTGCGTGGCGGCACACCGAAGCAGTCTCGTACTCCACTCCACGGTGGGCCGCCGGAGGCCTGCACACCCAGAGGCACACGCAGAGCAGTCAGTTCTGCACGCCCACCCACCGGTGGGCCGCCAGCTAGGCACGACCTGCTAGAGGCACACCGCAGAACAGTTTCTGCACGCCGCACTCACGGGTGATGCCGGTCGCTGCGCGACCCAGAAGAAGAAACCGGGTAGGCCTCCTTCTTGCGCGCAATTCGCGGGTGGGCTACGGGCGCGCACACCCAGAGGCAAACGCAGGTTCTTCCACGCTTCAACCGTTCGCAGGGCCGGCCGCGGCTGCACACCCAGGGGCAACCGCAGGCCCTTCTGCTGCTTACCCCATCGGGTGAGCCGGCCGTGGCGGCATCAATTCCAGAGCCACATGCAAACAGTTCTGCACGCCAAGCACCCACGGGTAGGCTCGCCATGGCTGCACACCCAGAGGCAACCGCGAGGGCCTTTCTGCACGCTTCGACCCACCGTGGTATCGGCCGCGGGCGCCACACCCAGAGAAACCGGCGAGGCCCTTTTCTGCATCGCTTTCCACCCACGGTGGGCCGCCGCGGGCGGCACACCCAGAGGGCACACGCAAACAGTCTCTTGCACGCCCACTCCACCGGGTGGGCCGCGGCACACCCAGTAGGCACACGCCAGACAGCCCTCAACGCACACCCGACGTATTGCCGCCGGCGCACACCAGAAGAAAGCTCAGTAGCTCCTTCTGCACGCTTCACCCACCGTAATGGTCCGCGCGCGCACACCCAGAGGCAACCGCAGGCCTTTCGCTGCACGCCCACCCACGGGTGGGTCGGGCCGGCAGCACCAGAGCCACACGCAGGGCGTTCTGCATCGCTCCACTCCACGGGTGGCCGTCAGCGTAATGCACACCCAGAGTGGCACACGCGAGGCCTCTACTGCACGCCCCACCCATCGGGTGGGCCGGCCGCGGGCGCACACCCAGAGGCAACCCCAGGCTATTCTGCACGCCCACTCCAGCGGGTGTACGCTCGGGCCGCGCTGCACACCCAGAGGCAATGACGCGCGAACAGTTTCGCTCGCACGCTCCGCCCGGTTACGGGCCGCAGCTGCACATTCCCAGAGGCGCCTGAAACCAGGTTTTCTGTACGCCTCTACTCCACGTGTGACCGGCTGTGGCGGTACAACTCAGCAGAAAGCTGCACGCGCACCGTTCTTGCACGCCCATTCCACGGTGGGCTGACCGCAGTCGCACACCCAGAGGCACACCGCAGCGCCTTCTGCACTCTCACTCAACGGTGGGCGTGGTCAGCAGACACCCAGAGGCAACCGTAGGGCCCTTCTGCATCGCCCTACTCCACGGGTGGGCCGGCCAGAGCGTACACCCCAGAGCATTCAGGCAAATAGTTCTCCACGCTTCATTTACGGGTGAGCCGCCAGAAACCCAGGCAACAGTTCTGCACGCTTCTATCCACGGTGGCCGGCCGTGGCGGCTCACCCAGGGGCAAACGCAGGTTCTTCTCCACGCCCACCCACGGTAGTGCCGTGGCTTTGCACACCCAGGGGCAACCCTGCAGGCCCTTCTGCACACTTCACCCACAGGTGAGCCGCTGTATGCACACCCATAGCCACATGCAACAGTTCTGCACGCCCGCACCCACCGGTAGGGTCGGGCCATGGCTGCACACCCCAGAGGCAACCGCGAGGGCCCTTTGTCTGCACTACACACGGGTGCGCCGTCTATGCAGCGGGCCGCAGAGGCAAACCGTAGGCTCTTTATGCACGCCCACTCCACGGTGGGCCCGCCGTAGTGCACACCCGAGGCACACGAACAGTTCTGCACGCCTACCCACGGGTGCGGTTGGTCGCTATGCCAACCCTGAGGAAACCGCGAGGCCCTTTCTGCAACGCCACACATCGGCGCGCCGCTGAAAGCGCACACCCAGAGGAAAACGCGAAACCTCTTCTGCACGCTTCACCCATCGGGTGGGCCGGCCGCGGGCGCTCACCAGAGGCAAACGAACCCTTCTGCACGCTTCACCACGGGTGGGCCGCCGCGGGCGCACACCCAGAGGCAAACGCGTGATGGTCGCTTCTGCACTCCCACCCACGGGTAAGCTGGTCAGCATAAGCCAACTTAGAAGAAACTGCAGGCTCCTTCTGCACGCCTCACTCCACGGGTGGGCCGTGCCGGTGGCGGCACACCCAGAGGCATCGAGCCCTTCTGCACGCTTTCCACCCTGCCGTAGGCCGCACTGGCTGGCGTACACTCCAGAGGCAAACCGGCAAGGCCTTCTGCACACCTTCCACCTCACCGGTGGGCTGGGCCGCCGTGGGCGGCACACCCAGGGGAAGTGCAGGCCCTACTGCACGCCCACTCCACGGGTGGGCCGCCGGCCGGCGGCACACCCAGAGTCACACGCAACAGTTCTGGTGACGCCTACCCATCGGTAATGGCCGCATGCAATACCCTGATGCAACCGCAGGCCCTTCTGCACTTTAATTCACGGGTGGGCCGGGCCGGCGCAATGTTTTCAGACCTACACGCAAAACAGTTCTGCACCATCTAACGGGTGGGGTTGGTCGCTAAGGCCAACCCAGAGGAAAGGAAACCGCAGGCCCTTCTGCACGCCTTCATCATCGGTGGGCCTACCGTGGCGGCACACTCCAGGGGAAAAAGTAGGCCCTTCTGCATCGCCTACCCATCGGTATCGCCGCGGGCGTCACACCCAGAGGCACTCGCAACAGTTCTGCACGCCCAACCACGAAAGCTGGTCGCTATACAAGCCAGAAGAAACTGTGGTAATTCTTTCTGCACTTCACCATTGGTATTGGCTGCATGCACAAATTTGGTAATAGTAGGCCTCAGCAAGCATGCCCACTCCACGGTAGGCCGCCGCGGTCAGCACACCCAGAGGCAACCGCAGGCCCTTCTGCACACCCACTCACCAGGGCCGGGCCGTATGCACACCAGAGGCAACGCGCGAACCTCTCTTCTTCACTTCACTCCACGCATCGGGCCGCCGTGGCGGCAATAATTCCAGAGGCAAACGCGAACCTTCTGCACGCCTACCCATCGGTGTGGCTCGCCGCGGCACACCCAGAGGCAACCGCGAGGCCCTTCTGCACGCCTTCAATAATAACGGTGGGTTTACCGCATGCCCTCTCACCCCGGGCAAACTCAGGCCCTTCTGCACGCCCATACCCACGTAATGGGCCGCGGCGCACACACCCAGAGGCACACCTTAAACAGTTCTGCATCACCTAATGGTGGGCCGCTGTATGCACACCCAGAGGCACACGCGAATAGTTTCAACGCCCACCCACGGTAAGCTGGTCGCGCCAACCCAGAAGAAACTGGTAGGCCCTTCTTCACGCCCACCCACCGTATTGGCCGCATGCAATAATCAGAGGTAATGGTAGGCCTTTCTGCACACCCACCCACGGGTGGCCCGCCCGGCTGCACAACCAGAGGCAAACGCGAGGGCCTTCTGCACACCCACCAACGGTGGGCCGCCGCGGGCGGCACACCCAGGCAAACGAGGTTTTCTGCACGCTTCACCCACGGGTGGCCCGCCGTAGCGGCAATAACCAGAGGCAACCGCAGGCACGCCTTCCACCCAGGGTGGGCCGCCGCGGCGCACATTCAGAGGCACACGCAACAGTTCTGCATGCCCACCCACGGCTGGGCTGCCGCATGCACACCCAGAGGCAACCGCAGGGCCTTCTGTACTTCCACCTATCGGTAATACAGCGTAATAACTCCAGAGCCACACGCGAACAGTTCTGCACGCCCACCCACGGTGGCTGACCGTAGCGCACCCAGAGGCACACGAACAGTCGCACTTCTGCACGCTTCACCACGGGTGGGCTGGTCGCTAGCTAACCCAGAGGCAACCGCGAGGCTCTTCTGCATCGCTTCACCCACGGGTGGCTGGCCAGATGCGCACCCAAAGGCACAGGCAAATAGTTCTCCACTTCACTTAATGGTGAGCCGCCGCTATGCAAACCCAGAGGTGTTCCAGGCCCTTCTGCACCATCCACACGGGTTGCCGGGCCGGCGCACACCCAGAGGCAAACGCGAGGTTCTTCCACGCCCCACCCACGGTGGGCCGGCCGTGGCTGCACACCCAGGCAACCGTAGGCCCTTCTGCACGCCAATTCCAGGTGAGCCGGGTTGTATGCACACCCATAGCAACATGCAAACAGTTCTGCACGCGACTCCACGGGTAGGCCGCCATGGCTGGAATAATCTAGAGAGGCAACCGCAGGGTTCTTCTGCACTTCCACCCACGGGTAGGCCGCCGCGCTCCGCACACCCAGAGGCAACCGCAGGACCTTCTGCACACCTACCCACGGGTGGGTCAGCCGCATGCTCACTCCAGAGGCAGACGCGAAACCCTTCTGCACTTCACCCATCGGTGGGCTTCCGCCGTATGCACACCCAGAGGCAACGCGCCGCTCGCACTCCCACCCACGGGTAAAGCTGGTCGTTGCGCCAACTTAGAAGAAACTGTAGTCTTTCTGCACGCTCACCACGGGTGGGCTGGCCGTATGCACACCCAGAGGTAATCGCAGAAGCCCTTCTGCACCACCCACGGTAGGGCCGCCGCCTGCACACCCAGAGGCAAACCGCGAGGACCTTTCTGCACACTCCACCCATCGGTAGTCGGCCGTATGCACACCCAGATGCAAACGCAGGCCCTTCTGCACCCCACACCACGGGTAGGCCGGCCGTATGCACACCCAGAGGAAAACGCGAAACCTTCTGCACTCCACCAACGGGCCGGCCGCGGGCTGCCACACCAGAGGCAGACGCGAACCCTTCTGCACGCCCCAATCTGGCTGTAGCCGTAGCACCCAGAGGCAACCACCGCAGGGCTCTTCTGAACGCCCCACCCACGGTGGTCGTCACGCAATACCACCCGAGCCACACGCAAATAGTTCTGCACTTCACGACGGGTTGGGCTGCGTCAGAGCGCAATAACACCTTCCAGAGGCAAACGCAAACCTCCTTTCTGCACTTCACCCACGGTTAGCCGCACACCCAGAGGCAACCGCAGGCCCTTCTGCACGCATTAATAATGGGTGGGCCTACCGTATGCACACACTCAGAGGCAAACGGCGCTTCTGCACGCCCACCCATGGGAGGGCCGCCATGGCGCCACATTCAGAGGCAAACGAACGCTTGCATGCTTCACTCCACGGTGGGCCGCCGTATGCATCATCCCCGGAGGCAAACGAGACCTCTTCTGCACGCCCACACACGGGTGGGCCTACCGTATGGCACAATCTAGGGGGAAACAGGTCTCTTCTGCACGCCTACCCACGGTAATGGCCGGCGGGCCACACCCAGAGGCACACGCGAAACAAGTCTTCTAACTCCCACCCACGGGTGTGCCGCCGCTACGGCACACCCAGAGGCAAACGCAAACACTTCTGCACGCCCACCCACGGGTAATGGCCGGCGGCCATACATACCCAGAGGCACACTGCGAAGAGCCCCTTCTGCACGCCTCAGCACCACGGGTGGGCCGGGCCGCTAAGGGCCAACCCGTGAGGAAATCGCGTCCTTTGGCATGCTCCACCCACGGGCGGCCGGGCCGCGGGCTGCACACGTGAGGCAAATCAGCGCCCTCTTCTGCACTCACACACACGCTGGCCAGCCGCGGGCTGCACGCACTCAGAGGCAAATCGCAGGACCTTCTGCACGCCACACGCTGGGTGGGCCCGCCGCGCTGCACACCTCAGGAGGCACACGCGCAGGCACTTCTTGCACGGCCACACACGGGTAGGCTGGGCCGTGGGCGGCACACCTTACAGATGGCACACGCGCGAAACAGTTCTTGCACGCCCACTCCATCGGTGATGGGCCGTCGCTAAGGCACGCTACGCCGTGAGGCACACTGCGAGGCGTCTGCACGCTCCACCCATCGGGTGGGCCGGCCGCGGGCGGCACACCCAGAGGCACACGCAGAAACCGTTCTGCACTGCACCCACGGGTGGGCCGCCGCGGGCTGCACACTCCAGAGGCAAACCGCAGGGCCTTTCTGCACACCCACTCACTCGTGGGCCGGCCCTGGCTGCACACCCACAGGCAAACCGCGAGGGCTTCTGCACGCCAATCACCACCCATCGGTACGCGCCGGGCGGCACACCCAGAGGCAAACGCGAGGCCCTTCTGCACGCTCTCTTACCCACGGTGGGCCGCCGTGGCGGCACACCCAGAGGCAACCGGCAGAGGCCTCTGCACTTCACCACACTGGTGGGCCTACCGTATGCCACCCGGGCAAACTTCAGGCCCCTCTGCACGCCCAATCCACGGTGGGCCGGGCCGCCGCGCACACCCAGAGTCACACGCAACAGTTCTGCACGCCCACTCTAACGTTGGGCCGGCCGTGGCGCACACCCAGAGGCACACACTAAACAGTTCTCAACGCCCACCCACGGAAAGCTGCAGCGCGGCCAACCCACAAGAAACTGCAGGAACTTTTCTGCACGCCCACCCACCGGTGGCTGGCCGGGCGGCAAACCCAGAGGCAAATCAAGGGCCCTTCTGCACACCCACCATCGGTGGGCCAGCATGCACACTCCAGAGGCAAACGCAGGCTTTCCACGCCTACCCACGGTGGACGCTCGCGGTAATAAAACCAGAGGCAAACGCAGGCCCTTCTGCACCGCCACCCATCGGTGGGTCACGCCGTGGCACACACCCAGAGGCAAACAAGAGGTCTGCACGCTTCACTCCAGGTGGCCGCCGTAGCGCACACCCAGAGGAAAATGCAGGCCTCTTCACACGCCACCCACGGGTGGCCGGTCTGGCGTACACCCAGAGTCACACGCACTTCTGCACCCCACCCACGGGGCCGCAAAATAATCCCAGATGCAACCGCAGGTTCTTCTGCACTTCATCACGGTAATGGCCGCACGCACACCCAGAGGCACACGCGAACAGTTCTGCACCATCTACGGTGGGCTGCTCAAGGCCAACCCAGAGGAAACCCACCCCCATACCACACACGCGGTGGGCCTACCGCATGCACACCCAAAACACCCCACCCACCACAACCACCCACACCCAACACCCAAAACACCCACCCACCCACACCCCCAAAACCCAATGCGCAAACGCAAACAGTTCTGCACCCCACCCACGGGTAAGCACGCCGCAAGGCCAACCCAGAAGAAAACGCAGGCCCTTCTGCACGCCACCCACGGGTGGGCTGGCCGTGCGCAACCAGAGGCAAACGCGAGCCCTCTGCATCCAACAACGTACCCCCCACACCCAAAACCACCCACCCCCAACGGTAGGGCCACCGCGGCCGCACACCCAGAGGCAACCTCAGGACCTTCTGACACCCACACACGGGTCGGCCGCTGTATGCACACCCAGAGCACACCAAAACAGTTCTTGCACCTCCACCACTGGTACGCCGTATGCACACCCAATGGCAACGGAACAGTTCTGCACTCCCAACCACGAAAGCTGGTCGCTAAGCGCCATCCAGAAGAAAATGCAGGCTCTTCGCACCCCCACCCATCGGTGTGGGCCGCCGCGGCGCACACCCAGAAGCAAACAAGAAACCCCTCTGCACACCCACCCACGATAGGCCGGCACGCGGGCTGCACACCCAGAGCGCGGCAACCGCAGGCCTTTCTGCACACCCACTCACTGGTGGGCCGGCCCTGGCGGCACACTCCACAGGCAAACGCAAACCTCTTCACGCCTACCCACGCTAATGGGCCGCCGTGGCGCACACTCCATGAGGCAAACGACCCTTTCTGCATTTCCACCCACGATGTGGGCCGGGCCGTGGCGCACACCCAGAGGCAACCGCAGGCCTCTTCTGCACTTCCACACTGGTGGGCCTACCGTGGCGGCACACCCCGGCAAACTCAGGCCTCTTCTGCACGCCTACCCATCGGTAATGCCGCCGTGGCTGCACACCCAGAGTCACACCCAAACAGTTCTGCACGCCTCAGCCACGGTTAATGGGCCGGCGGGCGCACACCCAGAGGCACACGCTAACAGTTCTGCACGCCCACCCACCGGGAAAGCTGGTCGCTATGCGCCAACCCAGAAGAAACTGCAGGCCTCTTTCTGTACTTCCACCCACCGGTGTGGCTGGCCGCGGGCGGCACACCCAGATGCAACCGCAGGCTCTTCTGCAACGCCTCACTCACGGTGGGGCCGGCCGCGGGCGGCACACCCAGAGCCACACGCGAAACAGTTCTGCACGCCCATCTAACGGGTGGGTTGGTCGCTAGGCCAACCCAGAGGAAACCGCAGGCCCTTCTGCACGCCTTCACTACATCGTGGTGGGCCTACCGTGGCGGCACACCCAGGGGAAAAAGCAGGCCCTTCTGCACGCTCACTCACGGGTGGGCCGCCGAGGCGCCACACCCAGAGGCACTCGCGAAACAGTTCTGCACGCCCACCCGCTGGGTAAGCAGGTCGCTAAGGCCAACCCAGAAGAAACTGCAGGCCCTTCTGCACGCTCCCTACCCATCGGGTATTGGCCGTGCGGGCGACACACCAGAGGCAAACGCAGGCCCTTTCCACGCCAAGACCCACCGGGTGGGCCGGGTTGTGGCTGCACACCCAGGCAACCGCGAGGGCCCTTCTGCACGCCTTCACTCCACAGGTGAGCCGGGCTGTATGCACACCCATAGCCACATGCAACAGTTCTGCACGCCAGCACCCACGTGGTAGGGCCGCCATGGCTGCACACCCAGAGGCAACCGCAGGGCCTTTCGCACGCCACCCACGGTGGGCTTACCGCGGGCGGCGACCCCGGCAAACTCCAGCCCTTCTGCACGCCTACCCACGGGTAGGGCCGGCAGGGTGCACACCCAGAGGCACACCCAAACAGTTCTGCACGCCCACTCCACCGGTACTGGGCCGCGGGCGCACACCCAGAGGCACACGCTAACAGTTCTCAACGCCACCCACGGGTAAGCTGGTCGCTATGCCAACCCAGAAGAAACTGCAGGTTCCTTTTCTGCACGCCTCACCCACCGTGGGCTGGCCGGGCGGCACAACCAGAGGTAATGGCAGGCTCTTCTGCACACCCACCATCGGTGGCCCGCCGCGGCGCACAACCAGAGGGAAACGCAGGGCCTTCTGCACACTCCACTCAACGGGTACGCCGCGGTCGCACACCCAGAGGCAAAGGCAGGCCTTTCTGCACGCTTCACCCACGGTAGCCCGCCGCGGGCGGCAATAAATCCAGAGGCAAACCGCAGGCCTTTCTGCACGCCCCACCCAGGGTGGGCCGCCGCGGGAGGCACATTCAGAGGCACACGCAACAGTTCTGCACGCCCTACCTGACGGTTACGCCGTACGCACACCCAGAGGCAACCGCAGGGCCTTCTGTACGCTTCACCCACGGGTGGGCCGGGCTGTGGCGGCACACCCAGAGGCACACGCAGAACAGTTCTGCACCACCCACGGGTGGGCTGGTCGCTACGCCAACCCAGAGGCAAATCGCGAGGCCATTCTGCACCACTTACGGGTGAGCCGCCGCTGTGAAACCCAGACGCAACCGCAGGCCCTTCTGCACGCCTCATCCACGGGCTGTCGGCCGCCGGGCGGCACACCCAGGGCAAACGCAGGCCCCTTCTCCACGCCTCACCCACGGTGGGCCGGCCGGCGGCACACCCAGGGGCAACCGCGAGGCCCTTCTGCACGCTTCACTCCACAGGTGAGCCGCCGCGGGCGGCACACCCAAAGGCACACGCGAAAACAGTTCTGCACTTCCACCTACGGGTGGGTTGGTCGCTGCGGCCAACCCTGAGGAAACCGCAGGCCCTTCTGCACTGCCACACACCGGGTGACGTGCGCGCGGCACACCCAGAAGAAAAACGCAAACCCTTCTGCACGCTTCACCCACGGTGGGCCGCCCTGGCGGCACACCCAGAGGCAACGATGCCGCCCTGCACTCCCACCCACGGGTAAGCTGGTCGCTAAGGCCAACTTAGAAGAAACTGCAGGCCCTTCTGCATCGCTTCACCCATCGGGTATTGGCCGCGGCGGCACACCCAGAGGTAATCGTGAGGCCCTTCTGCACGCCCCACCCACGGTAGGCCGGCTCGTGGGCGGCATAATTCCAGAGTAAGGCAAACGCAGGGCCTTCTGCACTGCTCACCCACGGGTGGGCCGCCGTGGGCGGCACACCCAGGGGAAAATGCAGGCCCTACTGCACGCTCACCCACGGTGGGCCAGTCCGCGCTGCACACACCCAGAGTCACACGCAGTCACAGTTCTGCACGCCCACCCATCGGGTGTAATGGCCGCTGGGCGGCACACCCAGATGCAACCGCGAGGCTCTTCTGCACTTCACTCACGTGGTGGGCCGGGCCGTATGCACACCCAGAGCCACACGCGAAAACAGTTCTGCACTCTTATCTAACGGGTGGGTTGGTCGCTATACAACCCAGAGGAAACCGCGAGGCCCTTCTGCACGCCCACTCCACGGGTGGGCTCACCGTGAGCGCACACCCAGGGGAAAAGCAGTCCCTTCTGCACGCTTCTCTCACCCACGGGTGGGCCGCCGAGGCCACACCCAGAGGCACTCGCGAAACCCAGTTCTGCACGCCTAACCACGCGAAAGCTGCCGCTAAGCCGCCGTGAAGAAGAAACTGCAGGCCCCTTCTGCATTTCCACCCACTGGTGGGCTGGCCGTGGGCGCACACCCACAGGTAATAGCAGGCTCTTTAGCATGCCCACTCCATCGGGTAGGGCCGGCCGCGGGCTGCACACCCAGAGGCAACCGCAGGCCCTTTCTGCACACCCACTCACTGGTAGGGCCGGCCGGGCGCACACTCCAGAGGCAAACGCGAAACCCTTCTTCACGCCTACCCACGAATGTCGGGCCGTCAGTGCACACCTCAGGAGGCAAACGCAAACTTCTGCACGCTTCACTCATCGGTGGGCCGGCCGGGCGGCACACCCAGAGGCAACCAGCAGGCTCCTTCTGCACGCCTCACACATCGGTGGGTTTTACCGCGTGGCGCACTCCCGCGGCAAACTCAGGCCTCTTCTGCACGCTTCACCTCATCGGTGGGCCGCCGCGGGCGGCACACCCAGTGAGGCACACCCAAACAGTTCTGCACGCTTCACTCCATCGGTGGGTCACCGCATGGCACACCCAGAGGCACACGCGTAACAGTTCTGCAACGCCACCCACGGTAAGCTGGTCGCCGTGCCAACCCAGAAGAAACTGCAGGCTCTTCTGCACTTCCACTCCACCGTGGGCTGGCCGTGGCGGCACACCCAGAGGTAATGGCAGGCCTCTTCTGCACACCCACCCACGGGTGGGCTCGCCGCGTGCACAAATCCAGAGGCAAACGCAGAACCTTCTGCACACCTCCACCAACGGGTGGGCCGGCCGTGGCGGCACACCCAGAGGCAAACGCATGTCTTCTGCACGCCCCACCCATCGGTGTGGCTCGTGGCGGCACAACCAGTGGCAACCGCAGGTTCTTTCTGCACGCTCCACCTCAGGGTGGGACTGCGCCGTGGGCGACACACTCAGAGGCACACGCGAAACAGCCTTCTGCACGCCCCACCATCGGTTAGCGCCGTGAGCGCACAATCTAGAGGCAACCGCGGCTTTCTTCTGTACTATGCCACCCATCGGTGGGCCGGGCTGTGGCGGCACACCCAGAGCCACACGCGAAACAGCTCTCCACGCCCACCCACGGGTAAGTCGACCGTAGCTGCACACCCAGAGGCACACGCAAACAGCTTTCCCAGCACGCTTCACCTACGGGTGGGCTGGTCGCAGGGCCAACCCAGAGGCAACCGCAGGCCCTTCTGCACGCTCACCCACGGGTGTGGTCGGCCAGAATGCACACCCAAAGGCACAGGCAAATAGTTCTCCACGCCTCACTCACGGGTGAGCCGCCGCTAAGGTAAACCCAGAGGCAACCGCGAGGCCCTTCTGCACGCCCCATCCACGGGTTGCCGGGCCGCGGGCGCACACCCAGAGGCAAACGCAGGGCTCTTTCTCCCCCACTCCACGGTGGGTCAGCCGCGCTGCACACCCAGGGGCAACCGCGAGGCCCTTCTGCACGCCCCACTCCACAGGTGAGCCGGGCTGTGGCGGCACACCCATAGCCACATGCAAACAGTTCTGCACGCCAGCACTCCATCGGTAGGCCGCCATGGCTGCACACCCAGAGGCAACCGCAGGGCTTTCTGCACGCCACTCCACGGGTGGGTCGCCGCGCGCACACCCAGAGGCAACCGCGAGGCCCTTTGATGCACGCTCCACCCACGGCAATGGCCGTGCGCACACCCAAAGGCACACGAAACAGTTCTGCACGCTTCACCCACGGTGGGCTGGTCGCTGCGCCAACCCTGAGGAAACCGCAGGCCCTTCTGCACGCTTCACACATCGGGTGGGCCGGCCGTGCATGCACACCCAGAGGAAAAACGCGAAACTCTTCTGCACGCTTCACTCCACAGGTGGCCGGGCCGTAGCGCTCACTCAGAGGCAAACTAAACCCCTTCTGCACGCTTCACCCACGGTGGGCCGGGCGGTGCGGGCACACCCAGAGGCAAACGCGATGTCAGTTCTGCACTCCCACCCACGGGTAAGCTGGTCGCTGTCAACTTAGAATAAACTGCAGGCCCTTCTGCACGCTCACCCACGGGTGGGCTGGCCGTGGCCGCGCACACCCAGAGGTAATCGCGAGGTCCCTTCTGCACGCCCCCACCCACGGTAGGCCGGGCCGCGCTCTGCACACCCCGAGGCAAAGCGCCGCAGGACCTTCTGCACACCCACTCCATCGGGTGGGCCGGGCCGTGGGCGGCACACCCAGAGGCAAACGCGAGGTTTTTTCTGCACTCTACCCACGGTGTTCCGGCCGCGGGCGGCACAACCAGAGGCAACCGCAGGCTCTTCTGCACGCCCCACCCAGGGGTGGGCCGGCCGTATGCACATTCAGAGGCACACGCAACAGTTCTGCACCACTCCACGGTTACGGCCGTAGCGCACACCCAGAGGCAACCGTGAGGGCCTTTCTGCACGCCACCCATCGGGTGGGCCGGCCGCGGGCGCACACCCAGAGCCACACGCAACAGTTCTGCACGCCCACCCACGGCTACGCCGCAGCGCACACCCAGAGGCAAACGAAACCTTCTGCACGCCCCACCCACGGTGGCCGGCCGCGTGGCAGCACACCCAGAGGCAACCGCGAGGCTCTTCTGCACTTCACACACGGGTGGGCCTACCTTGGCGGGCACACTCAGAGGCAAACGGCTGGGCCTTCTGCACGCTCACCCATGGGAAGGCCGCCATGGCTTCTCACATTCAGAGGCAAACGCGAAACCTTCTGCATGCCCACCCATCGGTGGGCCGGGCCGGGCGCATCCCCGAGGCAAACGCAGACCCTTCTGCACGCCCACACACGGGTGGGCCTACCGCGGGCGTGCACACCCAGGAGGAAAACAGGCCCTTCTGCACTTCCACACATCGTGGTTGGCCGGCCGTGGCGCACACCCAGAGGAAAACGCGAAACTCTTCTGCACTCCCCACTCCACGGGTGGGCCGGCCGGGCGTGCTCACCCAGAGGCAAACGCAAACCCTTCTGGCATCGAGCCACCCATCGGTGGGCCGGCCGTATGCACACCCAGAGGCAAACGATGCCGCTTCTGCACTCCCACCCACGGTAAGCTGGTCGCTAAGGCCAACTTAGAAGAAACTGCAGGCCCTTTCTGCACGTTCACTCCACGGGTGGGCTGGCCGCGGGCGGCACACCCAGAGGTAATAGCAGGTCTCTTCTGCACGCCCACCCACGGTAGGCCGGGCCGCCTGCACACCCAGAGGCAACCGCGAGGACCTTCTGCACACTCCACTCCACGGGTGGGCCGGCCGCATGCGCACACCAGAGGCAAACGCGTGCTTTCTGCACTTCACCCACGGGTGGGCCGGCCGTGGCGTACATCTCAGAGGCACACGCGAAACAGTTCCCTGCATCGCCTCACTCCACGGTTGGGCCGTCAGAAGGCAATAACCCAGAGGCAACCGCAGGGCCTTCTGAACGCCACCCATCGGTGGCCGCCGCGGGCGCACACCCAGAGCCACACGCCAACAGTTCCTGCACGCTTCACCCACGGTTACCAGCGCAATAATTCAGAGGCAAACGCAAACCCTTCTGCACTTTCACCCATCGGTGGGTCGGCCGGGCGCACACCCAGAGGCAACCGCAGGCCCTTCTGCACGCTTCATCGCGAACGGGTGGGTTGGTCGCTACGCCAACCCAGAGGAAACCGCAGGCCCTTCTGCATCGCCCACCCACGGGTGGGCCTACCAGAGCGCACACCCAGGGGAAAAGCAGGCCCTTCTGCACGCTTCACCCACGGGTGGGCCGCCGAGGCGCCACACCCAGAGGCACTTCGCAGAACAGTTCTGCACGCCTCAACCACGGAAAGCTGGTCGCTAGCCAAGCCAGAAGAAACTGTAGGCTCCTTCTGTACTTCACTCCACGGGTGGGCTGGCCGCATGCACACCCACAGGTAATAGCAGGCCCCTTTTAGCATGCCCACCCATCGGTAGGCCGGGCCGCGGGCTGCACACCCAGAGGCAACCGCGAGGGTCTTTCTGCACGCCTTCACACACGGGTGGGCTTACCGTAGCGGGCGCATCTCGGCAAACCCAGGCCCTTCTGCATCCTCTACCCACGGGTGGGCACGGGCCGCATGGCACACCCAGAGGCACACCCAAACAGTTCTGCACGCCCACCCACGGGTGGGCCGCCGTGCGCACAACCCAGAGGCACACGCTTAACAGTTCTCAACGCCCACCCACGGTAAGCTGCTGGTCGCTAAGGGCCAACCCAGAAGAAACTGCAGTGTCTTCTGCACGCCTCACCCACCGTGGGCTGGCCGTGGGCGGCACACCCAGAGGTAATGGCAGGCCCTTTCTGCAACCCACCCATCGGGTGGCCCGCGTGGCGTGCACAACCAGAGGCAAACGCAGAACCTTCTGCACACTGCCACCAACGGGTGGGCCGGCCGCGGGCGGGCACACCCAGAGGCAAACGTTAGTTTTTCTGCACGCTCCACCCATCGGTGGGCTCCGCCGCGGGCGGCACACAACCAGTGGCAACCGCGAGGTTCTTTCTGCACGCTCACTCCAGGTGGGCCGCCGCAGCGCACATTCAGAGGCACGACGCAGTCAGTTCTGTACCACTCCACGGTTAAGCGGCCGCGAGCGGCACACCCAGAGGCAACCGCAGGGCCTTCTGCACGCCTCACCCACGCGGTGGGCCGCTGTGGCGCACACCCAGAGCCACACGCGAAACAGTTCTCCACGCTTCACCCACCGGGTGGGCCGACCGTGAGCGGCACACCCAGAGGCACACGCGAGACAGTTCTGCACGCCCCACCTACCGGGTGGGCTGGTCGCTATGCCAACCCAGAGTGCAACCGCGAGGCCCTCTTCTGCACGCTTCACTCCACGGGTGTAATGGCCGGCCGACGCACAACCCAAAGGCACAGGCAAATAGCTCTCCACGCTACGGGTGAGCCGCCGCTATGCGGTAAACACAGAGGCAACCGCAGAGGCCCTTCTGCACGCTTCCATCCACGGGTTGCCGCCGCGGGCGGCACACCCAGGGCAAACGCAGGTTCTCTTCTCCACGCCTTCCACCCACGGGTGGGCCGGCCGCGGGCTGCACACCCAGGGGCAACCGCAGGCCCTTCTAAAGCGCCACCCACAGGTGGAGCCGCTGCGGCGGCACACCCATAGCCACATGCAAACAGTTCTGCACGCCGCATTCCACGTGGTAGGCCGCTCATGGCTGCACACCCAGAGGCAACCGGCAGAGGGCCTTTCTGCACGCCACCACCACGTCGGTGTGCCGGCCGCGGGCGGCACACTCCAGAGGAGGCAACCGCAGAGGCCCTTATGCACGCCTGCTACCCACGGTAGGCCGGGCTGCGCCTGCACACCCAGAGGCAACCGCAGGACCTTCTGCACACCTACCCATCGGGTAGTGGGCCGCCGCGTGCACACCCAGAGGCAAACGCAGGGTTTTTCTGCACGCTTCACCCATCGGTGGGCTCCGCCGTGGCACAACCAGAGGCAACCGCAGGTTCTTTCTGCACGCCTCACCCAGGTGGCCGCCGTGGGCGCACATTCAGAGGCACACGCAAAACAGTTCTGCACGCCCACCCACGGTTACGTCAGAAGCGCACACCCAGAGGCAACCGCAGGCCTTCTGCATCGCCACCCACGGGTGGGCCGCATGCGGCGGCACACCCAGAGGCAAACCGCAGAGGCCCTTATGCGCGCCTGCTACCCATCGGGTAGGCCGGCCGAAGCGCACACCCAGGGGAAAAGCAGGCCCTTCTGCACGCTTCACCCACGGGTGGTGGCCGCCGGTGCGCCACACCCAGAGTGCACTCGCAAACAGTTCTGCACGCCCAACCACCGGAAAGCTGGTCGCTATGCCGCTTTCAGAAGATAATGCTGGCTCCTTTCTGCACGCTTCACTCCATCGGGTGTGGGCTGGCCGCGGCGGCACACCCACAGGTAATAGCAGTATAGCCCTTTAGCATGCCCTACCCACGGTGTAGGCCGGGCCGCGCTGCACTAACTCCAGAGGCAACGGCATGGCCCTTCTTCTGCACGCTTCACACACGGGTGGGCCTACCGCGCGCGCACCCCGCAAACTCCAGGCCCTTCTGCATCTTCACTCCATCGGGTGATGGCCGCATGGCACACCCAGAGAGGCACACCCAAACAGTTCTGAACGCCTCACTCCACGGGTGGGTCGGCCGCGGCGCACACCCAGAGTGCGCACGCTTAACAGCTCTCAACGCCCACCACGGGTAAGCTGGTCGCTGCGGCCAACCCAGAAGAAACTTCGTAGGCCCTTCTGCACTTCACTCCACCGCAGGTGGGCTGGCCGTATGCACACCCAGAGGCAAACGCGAGGTTTTCTGGCACTTCACCCACGGGTGGCCCGCGCGCGCACAACCAGTGGCAACCGCGAGGCCCTTCGGCACGGTTTCCACCCAGGTGGGCCGGCACGCTGTGGCGCACATCCAGAGGCACACGCGAAACAGTTCTGCACGCCACGTATCGGGCGTACGCGCGCACGCACACCCAGAGGCAACCGCGAGGTTTTTCTGTACGCCCACCCACGGGTGGGCCGGCTGTGGGGCACACCCAGAGCCACACGCAAACAGTTCTCCACGCTTCACCCATCGGGTGGGCCGACCGTACGCTGCACACCCAGAGGCACACGCCAGTCGTTCTGCACGCTCCACTCCACGGGTGGGCTGGTCGCTAAGGCCAACCCAGAGGCAACTGCAGGCTCTTTCTGCACGCGCACCCACGGTCGGGTATCCGGGCCAGAAGGCACAATCTAAAGCGCACAGGCAAATAGTTCTCCACGCCCGCCACGGGTGAGCCGCCGCTATGCGTAAACCCAGAGGGCAACCGCGAGGCCCTTCTGCACGCTCCCCATCCATCGGCTGCCGTCGTGGGCGGCAATAACGGGGCAAACGCGAGGCCTCTTTCTCCACGCACCCACGGGTGGGCCGCTCGGCTGCACACCCAGGGCAAACCGCAGGCCCTTCTGCACGCCCCACCTATTGTGGTGAGACTCGCTGTGGCGCACACCCATAGCCACATGCAAAACAGTTCTGCATCCGCGACTCCACGGTAGGCCGCCATGGCTGCACACCCAGAGGCAAACCGCAGGGCCTTCTGCACGCTACTCCATCGGGTGGTCGGGCCGTGGCGGCACACCCAGAGGCAACCGCAGGCCCTTATGCACGCTCACCCATCGGAAATAGTCGGCCGTGCTGCACACCCAGAGGCAACACGCGAGACCCTTCTGCACTGCCACCCACGGTGGGCCGGCCGTGTGCGGCACACCCAGAGGCAAACGCGGCAGGTTCTCTGCACTTCCACCCACGGGTAATGCCGCCGCATGCACAACCAGAGGCAACCGCAGGTTCTTCTGCACGCCCACCCAGGGTGGGCCGCCCGTATGCACACTCAGAGGCACACGAACAATTCTGCACGCCCACCCACGGTAGGCTGCCGTAGCGGCACACCCAGAGGCAACCGCAGGGCCTTTCTGCACGCCACCCACGGGTGGTGCCGGCGGGCGCACACCCAGAGGCGCAACCGTAGGCCCTTATGCACTTCACCCACCGGTAGGCCGGGCCGCCTGCACACCCAGAGGCAACCGCAGGGACCTTCTGCACACGCGATACCCACGGGTTGGGCCGGGCCGCGACGGGCACACCCAGAGGCAACGCGAGGCCTTCTGCACTTCCCAACCACGGGTGGCCCGTCGTGGGCGGCAATAACCAGAGGCAAATCGCAGGGCTCTTCTGCATGCCCACCCAGCGGTGGGCCGCCGCGGGCGCACATCCAGAGGCACACGCGAACAGTTCTGCACGCCCATCTCCACGGCTACGCGCCGTGAAGGCACACCCAGAGGAAACCGCGAGAGGGCCTTCTGGAACGCTTCACCGCACGGTGGGTCGTGGGCCGTGGCGGCACACCCAGAGCCACACGCGAACAGTTCTGCACGCTCCACCCACGTTGGGCCGTCAGAGCGCACACTTCCAGAGGCAAACGCGAAGCCTCTTCTGCACTTTTCACCCACGGTGGTCGGGCCGTGGGCGGCAATAACACCCAGAGGCAACCGCAGGCCCCTTCTGCACGCACTACAATCTAACGGTGGGTTACCGCGGCGCCAACCCAGAGGAAACCGCGAGGCCTCTTTCTGCACGCACCATCGGGTGTGCCGGCCGTATGCACAACCAGAGGCAACCGCAGAGGCCTTCTGCACGCCAACACCCAGGTGGGCCGGCCGTATGCACATTCCAGAGGCACACGCGAACAGGTTCTGCACGCCCACTCCATCGCCATGCGCCGTGAAGGCGGCACACCCAGAGGCAACCGCAGGGCCTTCAGCACGCTTCACCCACGGGTGGGCCGGCCCGTGGGCGGCAATAACCCTGGTGAGCCAGGCGAGCAGTCGAAGCTCCTGCACGCCCACCCACGTTAGCGTGGCCGCGGGCGCACACCTCGTGAGGCAAACGAAAAGGCCTTCTGCACGCTTCCACCCATGGGAGGGCCGCCGGGCCGTATGCATCCCCCGAGGCAAACGCAGACCCTTCTGCACTTCGCGCACACACGGGTGGGCCTTACCGCGGGCGTACACCCAGGGGAAAACAGGCCCCTTCTGCACGCCTCTTCCTTACCCACGGTGGGCCGCCGTGGCGGCACACCCAGAGGCACACGCGAACAGTTCTGCACGCCTTACCCACGGGTGCAAGCATGGCCGCGGCGGCCAACCCAGAAGAAACTGCAGGCCCTTCTGCACGCTCATTACCCACGGGTGGGCTGGCCGTGGCGGCACACTCCAGAGGTAATCGCAGGCCTTTCTGCACTCCCCACACACGGTAGGCCGCCGCGCCTGCACAACTCCAGAGAGGCAACCGCAGACCTTTCTGCGCGACTCCACCCACGGGTGGGCCGGCTGTGGCGTGCACACCCAGAGTGCGCAAACCGCAGAGAGACCTTCTGCGCACACCACCCACGGGTGGGCCGCCGCGGGCGGCACACACCCAGAGGCAAACGCAGGCCTTCTCGCACCTCCGCACACACGTAGAAGCCGCCGTGCCTGCACACCCAGAGGCAACCGCGAGGCTCTCTATGCACTTCCACCCACGGTAGGCCGCCGAGCTGCACACAGAGGCAACCGCAGGACCTTCGTGCATCCACCCATCGGGTGGGTCACCGCCGCGGCGCACACCCAGAGGCAAACGCAGGGCCTTTTTCTGCACGCTTCCACCCACGGGTGGCCCGCCCGGCGCACACAAATCCAGAGGCAAACCGCGAGGCCTCTTTCTGCACTTCACCCAGGTGTGCCGGCCGTGGCGCACATTCAGAGGCACACGAAACAAAGTTCTGCACGCCGACGACGGCTAGCGTGTCAGATGGGCATAATTCACCTTGGTGAGGGCAACCGCGCAGGGCCTTCTGGCAGACGCCACCCTACGGGTACGCCGGCGTATCAATACTCCAGAGGCAACCGCGTAGGCCCTTATGCACGCCCACCCTACGGTAGGCCGCCGCAGTTCTCGCACACACCTGTGAGGCAACCGCAGGACCTTCTGCACACGCATCTCAATCGGTGGGCCGGCCGCGGACGGCACACCCAGAGGCGGAACGAGGCTTTTCTGCACGCTTCCACCCATCGGTAAGCACCGCCCGTATGCACAACCAGAGGCAACCAGCAGGCCTCTTCTGCATGCCCACCCAGGGTGCGCCGTGCCGTGCGCACATCTGTGAGGCACACGCAGTCAGTTCTGCACGCCCACTCCACGGTTAGCGCCGTGAAGCGCACACTCCAGAGGAAACCGCGAGGGTTTCTTTTCTGAACGCTTCTGGCACCCACGCGTGGGCCGGCCGTGGCGGCGCACACCCAGAGCCACACGCAGTTCAGTTCTGCACGCCCACCCACGGTTACAGGCCGTGAGCGCACACTCAGAGGCAAACGCAGTTTCTTCTCTGCACGCCTGCACCCACGGTGGCCGGCCGTGTGCACACACCCAGAGGCAACCGCGAGGCCCTTCTGCACGCCCCATCAACGGGTGGGTTGGTCGCTGCGCCAACCCAGAGGGAAACCGCGAGGCTCTCTATGCACGCCCACTCCATCGGGTGGGCTGGCCAGTGGCGGCACAACCTCAGAGGCAAACCGCAGGCTCTTCTGCACGCCCCACCCAGGTGCCGCCGCGGGCGCATATTCAGAGTAAGCACACGCAAACAGTTCTGCACGCCCACTCCACGGTTATTACGTCGTAGACGCACACCCAGAGGCAAACCGCAGGGCCTTCTGCACGCTGTTACACGAGCCGGCCCTGCGGGCGGCAATAACAGAGCCACACGCGAACAGTTCTGCACGCTTCACCCACGTCGGGCGTCAGAAGGGCACACTCCAGAGGCAAACGCGAAACTCCTTCTGCACGCCCCCACCCATCGGTGGTCGCCGCGCGCGTGTGCACACCTGTGAGGCAAACCGCAGGGCCCTTCTTCTGCGTCGCCTACACACACCGGGTGGGCCCACCGCGGGCGGCACACTCCGAGGCAAACGAAAGGCCTTCTGCACGCCCGGCACCCATGGGAGGGTTGCCGGCCGCGGGCGGCATCCCCGAGGCAAACGCAGAGACCCTTCTGCACGCTTCACACACGGGTGGGCCTACCGCATGCACACCCAGGGGAAAACAGGCCCTTCTGCACGCCACCCATCGGGTGGGCCGTGGCCGCGGGCGGCACACCTCCAGAGGCACACGCGAACAGTTCTGCACGCACCCACCCACCGGGCGCGCAGGTCGCCAGTGCCAACCCAGAAGAAACTGCAGGCCCTTCTGCACGCTCACTCCACTGGGTGGGCTTTCGGCCGTGGCGCACACCCATGAGGTAATCGCAGGCCTTTCTGCACTCCCACACACGGGTAGGCCGCCGTGCCTGCACACCCAGAGTGCGACCGCAGGACCTTTCTGCACACCCACTCCATCGGTGGGCCGCTCGGCGTGCACACCCAGAGGCACACGCGAAACGGTTCTGCATCGCCACTCACGGGTGATGGCCGTGGCTGTATGCGGCAACCAAACCGCAACGAACAGTTCTGCACGCCTCAAATCCACGAAAGCTGGTCGCTAAGGCCAAGCCAGAAGAAACTGCAGGCTCCTTCTGCACGCCACCCATCGGTGGGCTGGCCGCGGGCGGCAGACTCCAGAGGTAATCGCGAGACTCTTTGGCATGCTCCACCTACCGGGTAGGCACGTGCCAGGCTGCACACAACCCAGAGGCAACCGCGAGGCCTTCTGCACACCCACTCACTGGTGGGCCGCCCTGGCGGCACACTCACAGGCAAACGCGAAAACCTTCTTCACGCCCACCCTACCTAATGGTGGAATGCCGCCGAGAGCTGCACACTCAGAGGAAAACGCTAACCCTGCACGCACCACCCATCGGTGGGCCGGGCCGCATGCACACCCAGAGGCAAACCGGCAGAGGCTTCCGCGACGCCTTCACACTTTTGGGCTTTCCTACCGCGGGCGGAACAATCGCGAAGGCAAACTTCAGGCCCTTCTGCATCGCCTCCACCCACTCGGTACCGGGCCGCATGCACACCCAGAGTCATCACACGCGAAACAGTTCTGCACGCTTCCACCCACGGTTACCGGCCGCGGGCGTAAGACACCCAGAGGCACACGCCAACAACAGTTCAACAACGCCTACACCGCGCGGTAAACTGGTCGCCAGCGGCCAACCCAGAAGAAACTGCAGGCTCTTCTGCACGCTCCACCCAATCGGTGGGCTGGCAGTGGCGGCACACCCAGAGGTAACCGCAGGCTCTTCTGCACACTCCACTCCATCGGGTGGCTCCGCCGCGGGCGGCACACCCAGAGGCAAATGTGCAGGGCCTTCTCCACTACTCCACCACCGGTGGGCCAGCCGCATGCACACCCAGAGGCAAACGTGCAGGCTCTTCTGCACGCCACCCAGTGGGTGGCCGGGCCGCGGCTGCACAGCCAGGGGAAAATGCAGGCCCTACTGCACGCCTACCCATCGGGTGGCCGCCGTGCGCACACCCAGTGTCACAGGCAAACAGCCTCTGCACGCTTCCACCCACGGGTGGGCCGGCCGCGGGCGGCACACCCAGATGCAACCGCGAGGCTCTTCTGCACGCCCACTCACGGTGGCCGGGCCGCGGCGCACACCCAGAGCCACACGCAAGTTCTTCACCCCACCCACGGTAAGCTGGTCGCTATGCCAACCCAGAAGAAAAACTGCAGGCCCTTCTGCACGCCTCACCTCATCGGTGTGGCTGGCCGCGGGCGGCACACCCAGAAAGGCAACCGCAGGCCCTTTCTTTCTGCACTCCCACCCACGCGGTAGGTCGCCGCCGGGCTGCACACCCAGAGGCAAACCGCGAGGGCCCTTTCTGCACACCTGCTACCAACGGGTGCCGCCGCGGCGCACGGCTCAGAGAGCAAACCGCAGGCACTCGCACGCCCCACCCACGGTAGGCCGGCACGCGCCACACTCCAGAGGCAAACGCAGCTCTTCTGCACGCCCACTCCATCGGGTGGGCCGGCCGTGCGCACACTAGGGGAAAGAAAATGCAGCGCACGCTACCACTCCATCGGTGGGCTACGGCCGCGGCTGCACACCCAGGGGCCACATGCAGGCCGCATCTGCACGCCAAGCATCCATCGGTGGGCCGCCGCGGGCGGCAGGCACACCCAGAGGTCACACGCAGTCAGGCCCTTCTGCATCGCCACACCCATCGGTGGGCCGCCGCGTGCGCACACCCAGAGGCAACCGCGAGGCCCTTTCGGCACGCCTCCACTCACGTGCTGGGCCGCCGCGCTGCACACCCAGAAAGCCACACGCAAACAGTTCTGCATCGCCCAGTCCCACGGGTGGGTTTGGTCGCTATGGCCAACTCCAGAGGGAAACCGCGAGGCCCTTCGGCACGCTACATCACTACCGGTAGCCGGCCGAGGGCGCACACCCAGGGCAAACGCGAGGCTCCATCTGCATCGCCGCCACTCCATCGGTGGGCCGCCGACGGCCACACCGTGAGGCACACGCAAACTCCTTCCTGCACGCTCCACCCATCGGGTGCGCCGCCGCGGCACACCCAGAGGCACACGCGACACAGTTCTTGCACGCCCACTCAACGGGGTCAGCTTGTCGCTACAGCCAACCCAGAAGAAACTGCAGGCCCTTTCTGCAGCGCTCACCCATCGGGTGGGCTGGCCGTATGCACACCCAGAGGTAATCGCGAGGCCCTTTCTGCACTCCCCACCCATCGGGTAGGCCGGGCCGTGTTCGCACACTCCAGAGGCAACCGCGAGGGCTCTTCTGCACACTCTCCACCCATCGGGTGGGCCGGGCCGCGGGCGGCACACCCAGAGGCAAACGCAGGCCCTTACTGCACGCTTCACACTCCACGGGTGCCCGCCGCGGGCGGCACACCCAGAGGCAACACGCAGGCAGTTTTCTGCACGCCACTCAGGGTCGGGCCGGCCGTATGCGCACACCCAGATGGCACACGCGAAAACGAAGCTCTCCACGCCCACCACGGAAAGTTGGCTGCTAAGGCCAACCCAGAAGAAAGCCGCGTTCTTTCTGCACGCCATCCACGGTGGTAGCCGCATGCGCACCCACAGCACACCGCGAACCTCATGCGTGCACCGCCGTCCGCGCGCTGCACACCCAGAGGCAAACCGCAGCGCTTTCTGCACGCCTCACCTACCTGGTGGGCCGGCCGTACGCGCACACTCCAGAGGCAAACGCGAACCTCTTTCTGCACTTCACCCATCGGAGGTCTCGGCCGCGGCGCGCACACCCAGAGGCAACCGCGAGGCCCCTTCTGCACGCTTCACACACATCGCGTGGGCCTACCGCGTGCACAACTCGGGCAAACCTCAGGCTCCTTCTGCACGCTTCCACCCATCGGGTGGGCCGCCGTGAGCGCACACCCAGAGGCACACCCAAACAGTACTGGCACGCCCACCCGCGGGTGGGCCGCCGCTGCCGGAGGCGCACCCAGAGGCAATAACACGCGAAACAGTTCTTCACGCCCACCCACGGGTAAGCTGGTCGCTGCGGCCAACCCAGAAGAAACTGCAGGCTCTTCTGCACGCCTCACCCACCGCGTGTGCCGCCGCGCACACCCAGAGGTACCTTCGCAGGCCCTTCAGCACTACACTCCACGAGTAGGCCGGGCAGCGGGCTGCACACCCAGAGGCGAACCGCAGGGCCTTCTGCAATACCCACCCATCGGTGGGCGGCCGCCTGCACACCCAGAGCAACCAGCACTTCTGCACGCCCACCACGGTACCGCCGTATGCACCCAGAGCACGCAAACAGTTCTGCACGCCACTCACGGTGGGCCGGCCGGGCGGCATCACCCAGAGGCACACGCAAACAGTTCTGCACCACCACGGTAAGCTGGTCGCTAAGGCCAACCCAGAAGCAAACCGCAGGCCCTTTCTGCACGCTTCAACTCATCGGGTGAGCCGGCCGCGCGCACACCCAGAGCAACCGCAGGCCTCTTTCTGCACGCACACCCATCGGTGGGCCGCGCGCGGGTTGCACACCCAGGTCAACCGCGAGGCCCTTTTCTGCACGCCTCACCCACGGGTGGGCCGCGCTGCGCGTGCGTCACCCAGAGCCACACGCAGGCAAAGTCGCACCGCCAGCACTCCACGGGTATAGCCGCGTGGCGGCACATTCCAGAGGCAACCGCAGGGCCTCTTTCTGCACGCCACCCACTGGTGGTCCGCTGCGGGCGGGCGCACTCCAGAGGCACACACACGCGCATGCCCTTCTGCATCGCCCACCCACGGTGGGCCGGGCCGCGAAGGGCACACCCAGAGTAGCAAACCGCAGGGCCCTTCTGCACGCTTCCGCTAACCACGGGTGGGCCGGGCCCGCGCGGCACACTCAGAGGCACACGCGAAAGCCCTTCTGCACGCACCACCGGTAGCCGCCGTGCACACCCAGAGTCACGCGCAGTCAGTTCTGCACGCCCACCTACGGGTGGGCTGGTCGCTATGCAACCGAGGGGAAACCGGCAGGCCCTTCTGCACGTCCACACACGGTGGGCCGGCTGCGCGCGCACACCCAGAGAAAAACGCAACCTTCTGCACGCCACCCACGGGTGGGCCGCCGTGGGCGCACACTCAGAGGCAAACGCGAAACCCTTCTGCATCGCTCCACCCATCGGGTGGGGCCGCCGTACGTGCACACTCCAGAGGCAAACGCAGGCCGTTCTGCACTCCCACCCACGGGTAAGCTGGTCGCTAAGGCCAACTCAGAAGAAACTGCAGGCCCTTTCTGCACGCTCACTCACGGGTGGGCTGGCCGTGCGGTACACCCAGAGGTAATCGCGAGTGCCCTTTCTGCACTCCCTACTACACGGGTAGGCCGCCGGGCCTGCACACCCAGAGGCAACCGCAGGACCTTTCTGCACACTCTACTCCCACGAGTGGGCCGTCGCGGGCGCACACCCAGAGGGACAAACGCAGGCTCTTCTGCACGCCACTCCACGGTGGGCTCAGCCGTATGGCACAACCCAGAGGCACACGCAGGCTCTTTCTGCACGCCCACCCACGGGGTAGGGCCGGCCGTGGCGCACACCCAATAGGCACACGCGAACAGTTCTGCACCGCTCCACTCCACGGGATAAAGCTGCCGCTAAGGCACACCCAGAAGAACTGCAGGGCTTTCTGCACGCTTCACCCACGGTGGGCTGGTCGTGCGCACACCCAGAGCCACATCGCAGGCGTTCAGCACCCCATTCACCGGTAGGCCGCCGTGGCTGCACACCCAGACGCAAACCGCAGGGCTCTTCTGCACGCCCCACCCATCGGTACGCCGCGGGCGTGCATAATCCCAGAGGCAACCGCGAGGCCTTTCTTCAGCCCACCCACGGGTGGGGCTTGGCCGTGGCGGCACACTCCAGAGGCAAACGCAGGGCCTTCTGCACCACCGTCATGGAGGTACGCCATGGTGCCACATCTCCAGAGGCAACGCGAAAGCCCTTCTGCACGCCCACCCACGGCCGGGCCGTGGCGGAACACTCAGAGGCAAACGCAAACCTTCTGCACTACCCACGGTGGTGCTGGCCGTATGCGCACACCCAGAGGCAACCGCGAGGCCCTTCTGCATCGCCATCCCATCGGGTGTGCCGGGCCGCGTGGCTGCACACCCAGAGGCACACGCAGAAACAGTTTCGCAGCACGCCACCCATCGGTGGTCGGCCTTTGGCGGCACACCCAGAGGCACACGCTGAACAGTTCTGCACGCCCCACCCACTGGAAAGCTGCTCGCTATGCGCCAACCCAGAAGAAACCGCAAACCTTCTGCAGGTTCACTCCATCGGGTGTGCTGGTCGTGTGCAGCACACCCAGAGGTAACCGCAGGCCTCCTTCTGCGACTCCCACCCACGGGTAGGGCCGGCCGTGGCTGCACACCCAGAGGCAGACGCAGGCCCTTCTGAACACCCACCAACGGGTAGGCCGCGGCGCGCAGTAACTCAGAGGCAAAACGAAACCCTTTCTGCACTCAACCACGGTGGGCCGCGCAATGGCTTCACACTCAGAGGCAAACGCGAAACCCTTCTGCACGCTTCACCCATCGGGTGGGCCGCGCGGCGGCACACCCGGTGGCAAACGCAGGCCATTCTGCACGCCTCACAATAACGGGTGGGGCCTACCGCGGGCGTGAACACCCATGGGGAAAAAGCAGGCCCTTCTGCACGCCACCCATCGGTGGGTCGGGCCGCGGGCTGCACACCCACAGCCACATGCAAACAGTTCTGCACGCCGCACTCCATCGGTAGGGTCGCATGGCGTGCACACCCAGAGGCAACCGCAGGCCCTTCTGCACGCTCACCCACGGTGTGGGCCGCTCGCATGCACACCCAGAGGCAACCGCGAGGCTCCTTCTGCACTTCACACCACTGGTGGGCCGGCCGCGGGCGGCACACTCCAAAAGTCACACGCAAACAGTTCTGCTCGCCAAATCCCACGGGTGGGTTGGTCGCTACGCCAACCCTGAGGAAACCGCAGGCTTTTTCGGCACTTCACCCACGGGTGGGCCGGGCTGGAGGCACACCAGAGGCAAACGCGAAACCCTTCTGCACGCTTCACCCATCGGTGGGCCGCCGGCGCGCACACCCAGAGGCAAACGCGAAACCCTTCTGCACACCCCACTCCACGGGTGGGCCGCCGTGGGCGCGGCACACCCAGAGGCACACGCAAACAGTTCTGCACGCCCACCAACGGTCAGCTTTGTCGCTAGGCCAACCCAGAAGAAACCGCAGGCCCTTCTGCAGGTTCACTCCATCGGTGGGCTGGCCGTGGCGCACACCCAGAAGTAATCGCAGGCCCTTCTGCACTTCACCCACGGTAGGTCGGCCGGGCGCACACCCTAGAGGCAACCGCAGGGCCTTCTGCACACTCACCCACGTGGTGGGCCGGCCGCGCGCACACCCAGGGGAAAATGCAGGCCCTACTGAACGCCCACTCTCATCGGTGGGCCGCCGCGGGCGGCACACCCAGAGGCACACGCGCAACAGTTCTGCATCACCCACCCATCGGTAATGGCCGCATGCACACCCAATGGCAAACGCGCAAACAGTTCTCCACGCTCACCCACGGGAAAAGCTGGTCGCTGGCCCAACCCAGAAGAAACTGCAGGGTCTTCTGCACACTTCCACCCACGGGTGGTTGGCCGTGGCGGCACACCCAGAGGCAACCGCAAACCCCTTTCTGCATGCCCACCCATCGGGTAGGCCGGGCCGTGGCTGCACACCCAGAGGCAAACCGCAGGGCCTTCTGCAGACATCCACCATCGGTGGGTCGCCGTGGCGGCACACTCCAGAGGCAAACGCAAACCATTCTTCACGACCACCCACGAATAGGGCCGGGCCGCCATAGCACACTCCAGAGGCAAACGAACCCTTCTGCACGCCCACCCATCGGTGGGCGGCCGTATGCAGCAATGACCCAGAGGCAAACCGCGAGGCCCTTCTGCACGCTATCATACATCGGTGGGCCTACCGTGGCGGCACACACCCGGCAACCTCAGGCCCTTTCTGCACGCTTCACTCCATCGGTGGGGCCGGCCGTATGCACACCCAGAGGCACTCCCAAACAGTTCTGCACGCCCCACCCACGGGTGGGCCGCCGCTGCTGCACACCCAGAGGCACACGCAAACAGTTCTTCACTCCCCACCCACGGGTAAGCTGGTCGCTAAGGCCAACCCCAGAAGAAATGCAGGCTCTTCTGCACGCTCCACCCACGGGTGGGCTGGCCGTGGGCGGCACACCAGATGTACCCGCAGGCCCTTCAGCACTACCACCCACGTAGGTGGGTCGGCCGTGGCTGCACACCCAGAGGCAACCGCGAGGGCCTTCTGCACAATCTACTCAACTGGTGGGTCGCCGTATGCACACCCAGGAGTTAACCGCAGGCCCCACTGCACGCCTCACCCATCGGGTGGGTCGGCCGCGGGCGGCACACCCAGAGGCACACGCGAAACAGTTCTGCACGCCTCACCCACGGTAGGTCGCCGTAGCGCACACCCAGAGTGCACACGCAAACAGTTCTGCACGCCACCCACGGGTAAGCTGGTCGCTAAGGCCAACCCAGAAGAAACTGCAGGCTCTTCTGCACGCCTCACTCCACGGTGGGTTGGCCGTGGCGGCACACCCAGAGGTAACCGCGAGGCTCTTCTGCACGCCAACCACGGGTAGGCCGGCCGTGGGCTGCACACCCAGAGTTAAACGCAGGGCCTTCTGCACAGCCCACCAACGGGTGGGCCGGCCTCGGAGGCACACCCAGAGGCAAACGCAGGCCTTTCTGCACGCCCCAACCAGGGCAACCGGCCCTTTCATGCCTCACGGGTGGCGGCAATGCACACCCAGGGGCAAACGCGCAGGCGCCTGCTGCATCGCTGCTGCACACCCAGAGGCTCGCGGCTTCTGCACGCATCTGGGGCGGGCCGTAGCACACCCAGAGCAACACGCAAACAGTTCTGCACGCCACCCACGGTAATGACCGCGTATGCACAACCCAAAGGCACACGCAAACAGTTCTGCACGCCCACGCTACGGTGGGTTGGTCGCTAAGGCCAACCCTGAGGAAATTGCAGGCCCTTCTGCACGCCTCACACATCGGTGGGCCGGGCCGGCGGGCACACCCAGAGCAACACGCAAACAGTTCTGCACGCCTCACCCATCGGTGGGTCGGCCGTGGGCGCTCACTCAGAGGCAAACGCAAACCCTTCGGCATCGCCCCACCCACCGGTACGGCCGTGGCGATGCACACCCAGAGGCAAACGTGATGCCGCGACTGCACTCCCACCCACGGGTAAGCTGGTCGTTGCGTCAACTTAGAAGAAACTGCAGGCCCTTCTGCATCGCTCACTCCACGGGTGGGCTGGCCGGGCGGCACACCCAAAGGTAATCGCAGGCCCTTCTGCACGCCTCACTCCACGTGGTAGGCCGGGCCGTGGCGCACACCCAGAGGCAAACGCAGGGCCTTCTGCACACTTCCACCCATCGGGTGGGCCGGCCGTGGCGCACACCCAGGGGAAAATGCAGGCCCTACTGCACGCCCACCCACGGGTGGGCCGGCCGGGCGCACACCCAGAGTCACTCGCGAAACAGTTCTGCACGCCCACCCACGGGTGGGTCGGCCGCGGGCGGCACACCCAGATGCAACCGCGAGGCCCTTCTGCACGCCTCACTCATCGGGTGGGCACGAGGCCGCAGGCTGCGCACACCCAGAGCGCACACCCCAAAGGCTCGCACGCCACACGGTGGGTTGGCGCTATGCCAACCCTGCGGAAACCGCAGGCCCTTCTGCAGCCCACATCGGTGGCCTGCCGCGGCACACCCAGGGGATGAAACCCTTCTGCACTCACGGGTGGGCCGGCCGGGCGCTCACCCAGAGGCAAACGCGAAACCCTCTTCTGCACGCTTCACCCACGGGTGGGTCGGGCCGTGGGCGGCACACCCAGAGGCAAACGCGATGCCGCTCTGCACCCCCACCCACGGGTAAGCTGGTCGCTATGTCAACTTAGGAAGAAACTGCAGGCCCTTCTGCACGCTCACTCCATCGGTGTACTGGCCGGGCGCACACCCAGAGCCACACGCAAAAGTTCTGCACGCCTCACCTAACGGGTGGGTTGGTCGCTATGCCAACCCAGAGGAAACCGCGAGGCCCTTTCTGCATCTCCACACACGGGTGGGACTACCGTAAGGCACACCCAGGGGAAAAGCAGGCTCTTCTGCACGCTTCACCCATCGGGTGGGCCGGGCCGCGGGCGCAATAACCAGAGGCAACCGCGAGGTCCTCTTCTGCACTTCCACCCACGCATCGGGCCGGGCCGCGGGCGCACACCCAGAGGCAAACGCGAGGTTTTTCTGCACGCCCCACCCATCGGTGGTCCCCGCCGGGCGCAATAACCAGAGGCAACCGCAGGCTCTTTCTGCACGCCCCACCCAGGGTGGGCCGGCCGTGGGCGTGCACATTCAGAGGCACACGCAACAGTTCTGCACGCCTCACCCACGTGTTACGGCCGAAGGAACACTCCAGAGGCAACCGCAGGGCCTTCTGCACGCCCACCCACGGTGGGCCGCCGGCATGCAATACCCAGAGCCACACGCGAGTCAGTTCTGCACGCCACCCACGGTTACGTCAGAGCGCACACTCCAGAGGCACACGCAAACCCTTCTGCACTTCACCCACGGGTGGGCTTCGGCCGTGCGGCACACCCAGAGGCAACCGCAGGCTCTTCTGCACTTTTCCACCCACGGTGGGCCTACCGTGCGGCACACTTCAGTGGCAAACGCAGGGTGCCTTCGCACGCCCCACCCATGGGAGGGCCGGCCATGGTGCCACATTCAGAGGCAAACGCGAAACCCTTCTGCATGCCCACCCATCGGTGGGCCGGCCGGGCGTGCAATAACACCCGGAGGCAAACGCAGACCTCTTCTGCACGCTCACACACGGGTGGGCCTACCGCGGGCGGCACACACCCAGGGGGAAAAACAGGCCCTTCTGCACGCCTCACCCACGGGTGGGCCGCCGTAGGCGCCACACCCAGAGGCACACGCGAACAGTTCTGCATCGCCACCCACCGGTATCGGGCCGCCGGGCGGCACACCCCTGAGGCAACCGCAGAACAGTTCTGCACGCCCCACCCACGGTAAGCTGGTCGCTATGTCAACTCCAGAAGAAACTGCAGGCCCTTCTGCATCGCTCACTCACCGGGTGGGCTGGCCGTGGTGGCACACCCAGAGGTAATCGCGAGGCCTTTCTGCACTCCCCACACACGGGTAGTCGGCCGCTCTGCACACCCAGAGTCAAATGCAGGGCTTTCTGCACACTACCAACGGGTGGGCCGGCCGCGGGCGCACACCCAGAGGCAAACGCAGGCTTCTGCACGCCCCAAAAACGCGGTATGCCCTCCGCGGGTGGCACAACCAGGGGCAACCGCGAGGCTCTTCTGCACGCCTCACCCAGGGTGGGCCGGCCGTAGCGCACACCCAGAGGCACACGCGAAGTAGTTCTCCTGCACGCTTCACTCCACGGTTAGTCGGGTCAGAAGCGCACACCCAGAGGCAGCCGCAGGGCCTTCTGCACCTTCAACCACGGGTGGGCCGGCCGCATGCGCACACCCAGAGCAACACGCAAACAGTTCTGCACGCCTCACTCCACGTGGTGGGCCGGATCGCGGGCGTACACACAGAGGCATACGCCAATAGTTCTGCACGCCCACCCACGGGTGGGCTGGTCGCTAAGGCCAACCCAGAGGCAACCGCAGGTCCTTCTGCACGCCTACCCACTGTAGCCGCCGTAGCGCTCACCCAGGGGCAACCGCAGGCTCTTTCTGCACGCTTTCACTCCACGGGTGGGCCGCCGTGAAGCGCACACCCAGGGGCACAGGCAAATAGTTCTCCACGCTTCACCCACGGGTGAGCCGCCGCTATGTGAAACCCAGAGGCAACCGCAGACCCTTCTGCACGCCTCACCCATCGGGTTGACCGCCGCTAGCGGCACTCCCCAGTGGCAAACGCGAGGTTCTTCTCCACGCCTCACCCACGGGTGGGCCGCCGTGGCTTCACACCCAGGGCAAACCGCAGGCCCTTCTGCACGCCTCTCCCACAGGTGAGTCGGGCTGTGGCGCACACCCATAGCCACATGCAACAGTTCTGCATGCGCACTCCACGGGTAGGCCGGGCCATGGCTGCACACGCAGAGACACACGCGAACAGCTCTGCACGCCCCACCCACGGTAGGTCGGGCAGTGGCGCGCACCCAAAGGCACACGCGAAACAGTTCTGCACGCCCCAGCCATCGGAAAGCCGGTCGCTAAGGCCAACCCAGAAGAAAATGCAGGCTCTTTCTGCACGCCTTCACCCATCGGTGGGCTGGCCGCGGGCGCACACCCAGATGTACCCGCAGGCCCTTCTGCACTCCCACCCATCGAACGGTAGGCCGGCCGCGGGCTGCACACCCAGAGGCAACCGCAGGGCCTTCTGCACACTCACACCAACGGGTGGGTCGGGCCGTGGCGCACACCCAGGAGCAACCGTAGGCCCCACTGCACGCTCACTCCACGGTGGGCCGGCCGTGGCGGCACACCCAGAGGCACACGCAAACAGTTCTTGCACGCTTCACTCCACGGGTGGGCCGGCCGTGGCGCACACCCAGAGGCACACGCGAAACAGTTCGCACGCCCCACCCACGTGGTAAGCTGGTCGCTACACAACCCAGAAGAAACTGCAGGCCCTTCTGCAGGTTCACTCCACGGGTGGGCTGGCCGCGGGCGGCACACCCAGAAGTAATCGCGAGGCCCTTCTGCACTCCCACCCACGGTATGCCCTCCGTGGCGAACAACCAGGGGCAACCGTGAGGCTCTTCTGCACGCTTCACTCCAGGGGTGGGCCGGCCGCATGCACACCCAGAGGCACACGCAAATAGTTCTTCACGCCACCCACGGGTTGGTCGGCCGTAGCGCACACCCAGAGGCAACCGCAGGGCCTTCTGCACGCTCAACCACGGTGGGCCGGCCGTGGCGCACACCCAGAGGCACACGCAGTCAGTTCTGCACGCCACCCACGGGTGGGCCGGACCGTGGCGCACACCCAGAGGCACACGCTAATAAGTTCTGCACGCCCACCCACAGGTGGCCGCCGTAGCGCTCACCCAGGGGCAACCGCAGGGCTCTTCTGCACGCCTTCACCCACGTGGTGGGCCGGCCGTAGCGCACACCCAGGGCACACGCAAATAGTTCTCCAGCCCACCCTCGGGTGAGCCGGCCGCTAGTGCAAACAACCCAGAGGCAACACGCAGACCTCTTCTGCACGCCCCACCCACGGGTTGGGCCGCGCCGCGTAACTCCCAGGGGCAAACGCAGGCCTTTCTCCACGCCCACCCACGGTGGGCTGCCGCGTGGCTGCACACCCAGGGGCAACCGCAGGCCCTTCTGCACGCCTCCCACAGGTAAGCCGCTGTATGCACACCCATAGCCACATGCAAACAGTTCTGCACGCCCGCACCCACGGTTAGGCCGCCATGGCGGCACACCCAGAGGCAAACGCAGGGCCTTCTGCACGCCCACCCACTGGTGGTCGGCCGGCGGCACACCCAGAGGCAACCGCAGGCTCTTCTGCACGCCACCCGCGGGTGGGCCGGCCGTGGCGCACACCCAAAGGCACACGCGAAACAGTTCTGCTCGCCCCACCCCACGGGTGGGCTGGTCGCTAGGCCAACCCTGAGGAAACCGCGAGGCCCTTGGGCAAGCCCACCCATCGGGTTGGGCCGCTGTGGCGCACACCTCAGGGGCAAACGCGAAACCTTCTGCACGCCCCACCCACGGGTGGGCCGTGTCATGCTCACTCAGAGGCAAACGCAAACCCTTCTGCACGCCCCACCCATCGGGTGGGCCGGCCGTGGCGCACACCCAGAGGCACACGCAAAACAGTTCTGCACGCCCACCCAACGGGTCAGCTTGTCAGCTATGCGCCAACCCAGAAGAAACTGCAGGCCCTTCTGCACGTTCACCCACGGGTGGGCTGGCCGCGGGCGGCACACCCAGAAGTAATCGCAGGCCCTTCTGCACTCCCACCCACGTGGTAGGCCGCCGCGGGCGGCACACCCAGAGGCAACCGCAGGCCCTTCTGCACACTCCACCCACAGGGTGGGCCGGCCGTGGCGCACACCCAGGGAAAAATGCAGGCTCTTTACTGCACGCCTTCACCCACGGGTGGGCCGGCCGGGCGTGCACACCCAATGGCAACGCGAACAGTTCTCCACGCCCACCCACGGAAAGCTGGTCGCTAAGGCCAACCCAGAAGAAACTGCAGGGCCCTTTCTGCACGCTCACCCACGGATGGGCTGGCCGTGGCGGCACAAACCCAGAGGCAACCGCGCAAAACCCGTCCTGCATGCCCACTCCACGGTGGTTCGGGCCCCAGCGCACACCCAGAGGCAACCGCAGGGCCTTCTGCACGCCCACCCACGGGTGGGCCGGGCCGCATGGCGCACACCCAGGAGCACACGCAGACAGTTCACTGCACTCACCCACGGGTTGGGGCCGGGCCGCGGGCACACCCAGAGGCACACGCAAACAGTTCTGCACGCCTTCACCCACGTGGTAAGCTGGTCGCTAGGCCAACCCAGAAGAAACTGCAGGCTCTTCTGCACTCCCCACCCACCGGTGGGCTGGCCGTACGGCACACCCAGAGGTACTCGCAGGCCCTTCTGCACTCCCCAACCCACGGTAGGCCGCCGCTGGCGCACACCCAGAGGCAAACGCAGGGCCTTCTGCACACCCACCAACTGGTGGGCCGGCCGCGGGATGCACACCCCAGAGGCAAACGCAGGGCCCTTCTGCACTCCCCCACGGGTATGCCCTGCCGTGGTGGCACAACCCAGAGGGGCAACCGCAGGCCCTTCTGCATCGCCCCACCCAGGGTGGGTCGGCCGCGGGCGCACACCCAGAGGCAACTCTAAACAGTTCTGCACGCTTCACCCACGGTGGCCGCACCGCATGCACACACAGAGGCATACGCTAAACAGTTCTGCACGCCTACTCCACGGGTGGGTTGGTCGCTAAGGCCAACCCAGAGGCAACCGCGAGGCCTCTTCTGCACTTCCACCCACAGGGTGGGCCGCCGTGTGCGCACACTCAGAGGCAACCCGCGAGGCCCTTCTGCACGCTTCACCCACGGGTGGGCCGGGCCGTAGCGCACACCCAGAGGCACACGCAAAACAGTTCTGCACGCCTCACCCACGTGGTGAGCCGCCGCTGCGTGCACAAACCCAGAGGCAACCGCAGACCCTTCTGCACGCCCCACCCATCGGTATGACCGGCCGCGGGCGGCACACCCCAGTGGCAAACGCGAGGCTCTTCTGCACGCCTCACCCACGGGTAGGGCCGGCCGTGGCTGCACACCCAGAGGCAACCGCGAGGCTCTTCTGCACGCCCCACCCACGAGGTGAGCCGCTGTGGCGGCACACCCAGTAGCAACATGCAAACAGCTTTCTGCATGCTGCACCCATCGGTAGGGTCGCCATGGCTGCACACCCAGAGGCACACCGCGAGGTCTTCTGCACGCCCCACCCACGGTAGGTCGGCCGTGGCGGCACACCCAGAGGCACACGCAGAACAGTTCTGCACGCCTCAACCACGGGAAAGCCGGGTCGCTAAGGCCAACCCAGAAGAAAATCGCAGGCTCTTCTGCACGCCCCACCCACAGGGTGGGCTGGCCGCGGGCGGCACACCCAGAGGCAACCGCAGAGGCCCTTCTGCACTCCCACCCACGGTAGGCCGGCCGCGGGCTGCACACCCAGAGGCAAACTGCAGGGCCTTCTGCACGCCCCACCACACCGGGTGGGCCGGGCCGCGGGCGGCACACCCAGAGGCAAACTGCAGGCTCTTCTGCACGCTTCCACCCACGGGTGGGCCGGCCGCGGGCGCACACCCAGAGGCACACGCAAACAGTTCTGCACGCCCACCCACGGGTGGGCCGGCCGTGGCGCACACCCAGAGGCACACGCGAAACAGTTCTGCACGCCCCACCCACGGGTAAGCTGGTCGCTAAGGGCCAACCCAGAAGAAACTGCAGGCCCTTCTGCACGTTCACCCATCGGGTGGCTGGCCGCGGGCGGCACACCCAGAGTGCAATCGCAGGCTCCTTCTGCACTCCCCACCCACGGTAGGCTCGCCGGGCGTGCACAACCAGAGGCAACCGCGAGGCCCTTCTGCACGCCTCACCCAGGGTGGGCCGGCCGTAAGGGCACACCCCAGAGGCACACGCAATAGTTCTTCACGCCCCACCCACGGGTGGCCGGCCGTAGCGCACACCCAGAGGCAACCGCAGGCCCTTCTGCACGCCTCACCTACGGGTGGGCCGGCCGTGGCGCACACCCAGAGGCAACACGCAGGCCCCGTTCTGCACGCCACCCACGGGTGGGCCGACCGTAGCGCACACCCAGAGCCAACACGCAAGCAGTTCTACACGCCTCACCCACGGGAAAGCTGGTCGCTAGGGCCACACCCAGAGGCAACCGCAGGCCCTTCTGCACGCCCCACCCACGGGTGGGCTGGCCGCTGGGCACAACCCAGAGGCAAACCGCAGGCCCTTCTGCACGCCCACACACGGGTAGTCCGGCCGTGGCTGCACACCCAGAGGCAAACCGCATAACCTTCTGCACGCCCACCCACTGGGTGGGCCGGCCGCGGGCGGCACACTCAGAGGCAAACGCGAAACCCTTCTGCACGCCTACTCCACGGGTGGGCCGGCCGGGCGTGCACACCCAGAGGCAAACGCAAGTCGTTCTGCACCTCCACCCACGGGTACGCTGGTCGCTAAGGCCAATCCCAGAAGAAACTGCAGGCTCTTCTGCACGCTCACTCCACGGGTGGGCTGGCCGTGGCGGCACACCCAGAGGTAATCGCAGGCCCTTCTGCACTCCCCCACCCACGGGTAGGCCGGCCGTGGCTGCACACCCAGAGGCAACCGAGAGGGTCTTCTGCACACTCCACCCCAACGGGTGGGCCGGCCGTGGCGGCACACCCAGGAGCAATCGCGAGGCCCCTTCTGCACGCCCACTCCACGGTGGGCCGGCCGTGATGCACACCCAGAGGCACACGCAAACAGTTCTGCACGCCTTCACCAACGTGGTCAAGCTTGTCGCTAAGGCCAACCCAGAAGATACTGCAGGCCCTTCTGCAGGTTCACCCATCGGGTGGGCTGGCCGTATGCACACCCAGAAGTAATCGCGAGGCCCTTCTGCACTCCCCACCCACGGGTAGGCCGGCCGTGGGCGCACACCCAGAGGCAACCGCAGGGTCTTCGCACACTCCACCCACGGGTGGGCCGGCCGGGCGGCACACCCAGGGGAAAAATGCAGGCCCTACTGCACGCTTCACCCACGGGTGGGCCGACCGTGGCGCACACCCAGAGTCACACGCAAACAGTTCTGCACGCCTACCCACGGGTGGGCCGCCGCCGTGGCGGCACACCCAATGGCAAACGCAAACAGTTCTCCACGCCCCACCCACGGGAAAGCTGGTCGCTATGCCAACCCAGAAGAAACTGCAGGGCCTTCTGCACGCTTCACCCACCGGTGGGTTGGCCGTGGCGCACACCCAGAGGCAACCGAACCTCTTCTGCATGCCCACCCACGGTAGGCCGGCCGTGGCTGCACACTCCAGAGGCAACCGCAGGGTCTTCTGCACACCCACTCAACGGGTGGGCTGGCCGCGGGCGCACACCCAGAGGCAAACGCAAACCCTTCTGCACGCCCACCCACGGGTGGGCCGGCCGCGGGCGGCACACCCAGAGGCAACCGCAGGCCCTTCTGCACGCCTCCACACACGGTGGGCCTACCGTGGTGCACACCCCAGGGGCAAACTCAGGCCCTTCTGCACGCCTCACCCACGTGGTGGGCCGGCCGTGTCGGCACACCCAGAGGCACTCCCAAACAGTTCTGCACGCCCCAGCCAGGGGTGGGCCGCCGCGCTGCACACCCAGAGGCACACGCAAACAGTTCTGCACGCCTACCCACGTGGTAAGCTGGTCGCTACGGCCATCCCAGAAGAAAAACTGCAGGCCCTTCTGCACGCCCCACCCACGGGTGGGTCTGGCCGTGGCGGCACACCCAGGTGTACCCGCAACCCTTCTGCACTCCCCACCCACGGGTAGGCCGGCCGTGGCGGCACACCCAGAGGCAACCGCAGGGCCTTCTGCACACCTCCACTCCACGGGTGGGCCGGCCGTGGCGGCACACCCAGGGGAAAAATGCAGGCCCTACTGCACGCTTCACCCACGGGTGGGCCGACCGCGGGCGCACACCCAGAGTCACACGCAAACAGTTCTGCACGCTTCACCCACGGGTGGGCCGGCCGTGGCGGCACACCCAATGGCAAACGCAAACAGTTCTCCACGCCCCATCCACGGGAAAGCTGGTCGCCAAGGGCCAACCCAGAAGAAACTGCAGGGCCTTCTGCACGCTTCACCCACGGGTGGGCTGGCCGTGGCGCACACCCAGAGGCAACCGCGAAACCCTTCTGCATGCCCACCCACGGGTAGGCCGGGCCGTGGCTGCACACCTAGAGGCAACCGCAGGGTCTTCTGCACACCCACCAACGGGTGGGCCGGGCCGTGGCGCACACTCAGAGGCAAACGCAAACCATTCTTCACGCACCACCCACGAATGGGCCGGCCGTGGGCGGCACACCCAGAGGCAAACGCGAAACCCTTCTGCACGCTTCACCCACGGGTGGGTCGGCCGTGGGCGGCACACCCAGAGGCAACCGCAGGCCCTTCTGCACGCCCACCCACGGGTGAGCCGGCCGTGGCGGCACACCCCGGGGCAAACTCAGGCCCTTCTGCACGCCCACCCACGGGTGGGCCGGCCGTGTCGGCACACCCAGAGGCACTCCCAAACAGTTCTGAACGCCCAGCCAGGGGTGGGCCGGCCGCGGCTGCACACCCAGAGGCACACGCAAACAGTTCTGCACGCCAACCCACGGGTGGGCTGGCCGTGGCGGCACACCCAGGTGTACCCGCAACCCTTCTGCACTCCCACCCACGAGTAGGCCGGCCGTGGCTGCACACCCAGAGGCAACCGCAGGGCCTTCTGCACACCCACCAACGGGTGGGCCGGCCGTGGCGGCACACCCAGGAGCAACCGTGAGGTCTTCACTGCACGCCCACCCACGGGTGGGTCGGCCGTGGGCGCACACGCAGAGGCACACGCAAACAGTTCTGCACGCCCACCCACGGGTAAGCTGGTCTTTGCGCCAACCCAGAAGAAACTGTAGGCTCTTTCTGCACGCCTCTCACCCACGGGTGGGCTGGCCGTGGCGGCACACCCAGAGGTAACCGCAGGCTCTTCTGCACGCCCAACCACGGGTAGGCCGGCCGTGGCTGCACACCCAGAGTCAAACGCAGGGCCTTCTGCACACCCACCAACGGGTGGGCCGGCCTTGAAGGCACACCCAGAGGCAAACGCAGGCCTTTCTGCACGCCCTCACCCATCGGTATGCCTCCGTGGGCGGCACAACCAGGGGCAACCGCGAGGCCCTTCTGCCCGCTTCACCCACGTGGTGGGCCGGCCGTATGCACACCCAGAGGCACACGCAAATAGTTCTGCACGCCCACCCACGGTTGGTCGGGCCGTGAGCGGCACACCCAGAGGCAACCGCAGGGCCTTCTGCACGCCCACTCACGGGTGGGCCGGGCCGTGGCGCACACCCAGACCCACACGCGAAACAGTTCTGCACGCCCCACGAACGGGTGGGTTGGTCGCTAAGGCCAACCCAGAGGAAACCGCAGGCCCTTCTGCACGCCCCACACACGGGTGGGCCTACCGTGGCGTGCACACCCAGGGGAAAAGCAGGCTCTTCTGCACGCCTTCACCCACGGGTGGGCCGGCCGCGGCGCCACACCCAGAGGCACACGCAAACAGTTCTGCACGCCCACCCACGGGTGGGCCGGCCGTGGGCGCACACCCAGAGGCACACGCAAACAGTTCTGCACGCCCACCCACGGGTAAGCTGGTGGTTGCGCCAACCCAGAAGAAACTGCAGGCCCTTCTGCACGCTTCACTCCACGGGTGGGCTGGCCCTGGCGGCACACCCAGAGGTAATCGCGAGGCCTTTCTGCACTCCCACACACGGGTAGGCCGGCCGTGCCTGCACACCCAGAGGCAACCGCGAGGACCTTCTGCACACTCACCCATCGGGTGGGCCGGCCGTGGGCGTGCACACCCAGAGGCAAACGCAGGTTTTTCTGCACGCCCACCCACGGGTGGGGCTCGGCCGTGGCGGCACAACCAGAGGCAACCGCAGGCTCTTCTGCACGCCCACCCAGGGGTGGGCCGGCCGTGGCGTGCACATTCAGAGGCACACGCGAAACAGTTCTGCACGCCCCACTCCACGGTTACGGCCGTGAGCGCACACCCAGAGGCAACCGCAGGGCCTTCTGCACGCCCACCCACGTGGTGGGCCGGACCGTGGCGGGCACACCCAGAGCCACACGCAAACAGTTCTACACGCCCACCCACGGGTGGGCCGACCGCGGGCGCACACCCAGAGGCACACGCAAACAGTTCTACACGCCTACCCACGGGTGGGCTGGTCGCTAAGGCCAACCCAGAGGAAACCGCAGGCCCTTCTGCACGCCTACACACGGGTGGGCCGGCTGTGGCGGCACACCCAGAGAAAAACGCAAACTCTTCTGCACGCCCCCCACCCACGGGTGGGCCGCCGTGGCGCACACTCAGAGGCAAACGCGAAACCCTTCTGCACGCCCACCCACGGGTGGGCCGCCGTGGGCGTGCACACCCAGAGGCAAACGCAGGCCGCTTCTGCACTCCCACCCACGGGTACGCTGGTCGCTAAGGGCCAACTTAGAAGAAACTGCAGGCCCTTCTGCACGCTCACCCACGGGTGGGCTGGCCGTGGCGCACACCCAGAGGTAATCGCAGGCTCTTCTGCACGCTCACCCACGGGTGGGCCGGCCGGGCGTGCACACCCAGAGGTAATCGCAGGGCCCTTCTGCACGCCTCACCCATCGGTAGGCCGGCCGTGGCGGCACACCCAGGGGCAACCGCAGGCCCTTCTGCACACCCACCCACGGGTGGGCCGGCCGTGGCGGCACACCCAGGGGAAAATGCAGGCCCTTCTGCACGCCCACCTACGGGTGGGCCAGCCGTGGCGGCACACCCAGAGTCACACGCAAACATTTCTGCACGCCCACCCACGGGTGGGCCGGCCGTGGCGGCACACTCAGAGGCAAACGCAAACCCTTCTGCACACCCACCCACGGGTGGGCCGGCCGTGGAGGCACACCCAGAGGCACACGCAAACAGTTCTGCACGCCCACCAACGGGTCAGCTTGTCGCTAAGGCCAACCCAGAAGATACTGCAGGCCTCTTTCTGCAGGTTCACCCATCGGGTGGGCTGGCCGTGGCGGCACACCCAGAAGTAATCGCAGGCCCTTCTGCACTCCCCACCCACGGGTAGGCCGGCCGTGGGCGTGCACACCAGAGGCAACCGCAGGGCCTTCTGCACACTCCACCCACGGGTGGGCCGGCCGTGGGCGGCACACCCAGGGGAAAATGCAGGCCCTACTGCACGCTTCACTCCACGGGTGGGCCGACCGTGGCGGCACACCCAGAGTCACACGCAAACAGTTCTGCACGCCTACCCATCGGTGGGCCGGCCGTGGCGGCACACCCAATGGCAAACGCAAACAGTTCTCCACGCCCACCCACGGGAAAGCTGGTCGTTGCGTCAACCCAGAAGAAACTGCAGGGCCTTCTGCACGTTCACCCACGGGTGGGCTGGCCGTGGCGGCACACCCAGAGGCAACCGCAAACCCTTCTGCATGCCCACCCACGGGTAGGCCGGCCGTGGCTGCACACCTAGAGGCAACCGCAGGGTCTTCTGCACACCCACCAACGGGTGGGCTGGCCGTGGCGGCACACCCAGAGGCAAACGCAAACCCTTCTGCACGCCCACCCACGGGTGGGCCGGCCGTGGCGGCACACCCAGAGGCAACCGCAGGCCCTTCTGCACGCCCACACACGGGTGGGCCTACCGTGGCGGCACACCTCGGGGCAAACTCAGGCCCTTCTGCACGCCCACCCACGGGTGGGCCGGCCGTGTCGGCACACCCAGAGGCACTCCCAAACAGTTCTGCACGCCCAGCCAGGGGTGGGCCGGCCGCGGCTGCACACCCAGAGGCACACGCGAAACAGTTCTGCACGCCCACCCACGGGTAAGCTGGTCGCTAAGGCCATCCCAGAAGAAAATGCAGGCTCTTCTGCACGCCCCACCCACGGGTGGGCTGGCCGTGGGCGGCACACCCAGGTGTACCCGCAACCCTTCTGCACTCCCCACCCACTTAGTAGGCCGGCCGTGGCTGCACACCCAGAGGCAACCGCAGGGCCTTCTGCACACCCCACCAACGGGTGGGCCGGCCGTGGCGGCACACCCAGGGAGCAACCGCAGGCTCTACTGCACGCCCACCCACGGGTGGGCCGGCCGTGGCGTACACGAGAGGCACACGCAACCCTTCTGCACGCTTCACCCACGGGTGGGCCGGCCGTATGCACACCCAGAGGCACACGCAAACAGTTCTACACGCCTACCCACGGGTGGGCTGGTCGCTAAGGCCAACCCAGAGGAAACCGCAGGCCCTTCTGCACGCCTACCACGGGTGGGCCGGCTGTGGCGGCACACCCAGAGAAAACGCAACCCTTCTGCACGCCTCCACCCACGGGTGGGCCGGCCGTGGCGCACACTCAGGAGGCAAACGAGAACCCTTCTGCACGCTTCACCCACGGGTGGGCCGGCCGTGGCGGCACACCCAGGGCAAACGCAGGCCGCTTCTGCACTCCCCACCCACGGGTACGCTGGTCGCTAAGGCCAACTTAGAAGAAACTGCAGGCCCTTCTGCACGCTCACCCTCGGGTGGGCTGGCCGTGGCGGCACACCCAGAGGTAATCGCAGGCCCTTCTGCACGCCCCACCCACGGGTAGGCCGGCCGTGGCGGCACACCCAGGGGCAACCGCAGGGCCTTCTGCACACCCACACACGGGTGGGCCGGCCGTGGCGGCACACCCAGGGGAAAATGCAGGCGCTTCTGCACGCTTCACCCACGGGTGGGCCAGCCGCGGTCGCACACCCAGAGTCACACGCAAACATTTCTGCACGCCACCCACGGGTGGGTCGCCCGTGGCGGCACACCCAATGGCAAACGCAAACAGTTCTGCACGCCCCACCCACGGGAAAGCTGGTCGCTAAGGCCAACCCAGAAGAAACTGCAGGCTCTTTCTGCACGCCCCACCCACGGGTGGGCTGGTCGTGGCGGCACACCCAGAGGTAATTGCAGGCCCTTCAGCACTCCCCATTCACGGGTAGGCCGGCCCTGGCTGCACACCCAGACGCAACCGCAGGGCCCTACTGCACACCCACCCACGGGTGGGCCGGGCCGTGGCGTGCACACCCAGAGGCAAACGCAAACCCTTCTTCACGCCCCACCCACGGGTGGGTCGGCCGTGGCGCACACCCAGAGGCAACCGCAGGGCCTTCTGCACTCCCACCCAGGGGTGGGCCGGCCGTGGCGGCACACCCAGAGGCACACGCAAACAGTTCTGCACGCCCACCTACGGGTGGGTTGGTCGTTGCGCCAACCCAGAGGAAACCGCAGGCCCTTCTGCACGCCCACCCACGGGTAGGCCGGCCGTGGCGGCACACCCAGAGGCAAACGCAAACCCTTCTGCACGCCCCACCCACGGGAAAGCTGGTCGCTAAGGCCAACCCAGAAGAAACTGCAAACCCTTCTGCAGGTTCACCCACGGGTGGGCTGGCCGTGGCGGCACACCCAGAGGTAACCGCAGGCCCTTCTGCACTCCCCCACCCACGGGTAGGCCGGCCGTGGCTGCACACCCAGAGGCAAACGCAGGCCCTTCTGAACACCCACCAACGGTTGGCCGGCCGTGGCGGCACACTCAGAGGCAAACGCAAACCCTTCTGCACGCCCAACCACGGGTGGGCCGGCAATGGCGCCACACTCAGAGGCAAACGCAAACCCTTCTGCACGCCCACACACGGGTGGGCCTACCGTGGCGGAACACCCAGGGGGAAAAGCAGGCCCTTCTGCACGCCCACCCACGGGTGGGCCAGCCGTGGCTGCACACCCATAGCCACATGCAAACAGTTCTGCACGCCGCACTCCACGGGTAGGCCGCCATGGCGGCACACCCAGAGGCAACCGCGAGGCCCTTCTGCACGCCACCCACGGGTGGGCCGGCCGGGCGGCACACCCAGAGGCAACCGCAGGCCCTTCTGCACGCCTACCCGCTGGTGGGTCGGCCGGCGCACACCCAAAGTCACACGCAAACAGTTCTGCTCGCCAACCCACGGGTGGGTTGGTCGCTAGCGCCAACCCTGAGGAAACCGCAGGCCTTTTCTGCACTCACTTCACCCACGGGTGGGCCGGCTGTGGAGGCACACTCAGAGGCAAACGCAACCCATCTGCACGCCACACCCACGGGTGGGCCGGCCGTGGGCGTGCACACCCAGAGGCAAACGCAAACCCTTCTGCACACCCACCCACGGGTGGGTCGGGCCGTGGCGCACACCCAGAGGCACACGCAAACAGTTCTGCACGCCCACCAACGGGTCAGCTTGTCGCTAAGGCCAACCCAGAAGAAACTGCAGGCCCTTCTGCAGGTTCACCCACGGGTGGGCTGGCCGCGGGCGCACACCCAGAAGTAATCGCAGGCCCTTCTGCACTCCCCACCCACGGGTAGGCCGGCCGTGGCGGCACACCCAGAGGCAACCGCAGGGCCTTCTGCACACTCCACCCACGGGTGGGCCGGCCGTGGGCGCACACCCAGGGAAAAATGCAGGCCCTACTGAACGCCTACCCACGGGTGGGCCGGCCGTGGGCGGCACACCCAGAGTCACACGCGAAACAGTTCTGCACGCCTCACCCACGGGTGGGCCGGCCGTGTATGCACACCCAATGGCAAACGCAAACAGTTCTCCACCCCCACCCACGGGAAAGCTGGTCGCTAAGGGCCAACCCAGAAGAAACTGTAGGTTTTTCTGCACGCCCACCCACGGGTGGGCTGGCCGTGGCGGCACACCCAGAGGCAACCGCAAACCCTTCTGCATGCCCACCCACGGGTAGTCCGGGCGTGGGCTGCACACCCAGAGGCAACCGCAGGGCCTTCTGCACACCCACCCACTGGTGGGCCGGCCGTGGGCGCACACTCCAGAGGCAAACGCAAACCCTTCTGCACGCCCCACCCACGGAGGGCCGGGCCGTGGCGGCACACCCAGAGGCAACCGCGAGGCCCTTCTGCACGCCCCACACACGGGTGGGCCTGACCGTGGCGGCACACCCCAGAGGCAACCTCAGGCCCTTCTGCACGCCCACCCACGGGTGGGCCGGCCGTGGCGGCACACCCAGAGGCACTCCCAAACAGTTCTGCACGCCCCACCCACGGGTGGGCCGGCCGTGGGCGTGCACACCCAGAGGCACACGCGAAACAGTTCTGCACGCCCCACCCACGTGGTAAGCTGGTCGCTAAGGCCAACCCAGAAGAAACTGCAGGCTCTTCTGCACGCCCACCCACGGGTGGGCTGGCCGTGGCGGCACACCCAGAGGTAACCGCGAGGCTCTTCTGCACGCCCCAACCACGTGGTAGGCCGGGCCGTGGCTGCACACCCAGAGTCAAACGCAGGGCCTTCTGCACACCCACCAACGGGTGGGCCGGCCTCGGAGGCACACCCAGAGGCAAACGCAGGCCTTTTCTGCACGCTTCACCCACGGGTTATGCCTCCGTGGCGGCACAACCCAGGGGCAACCGCAGGCCCTTCTGCACGCTCCCCAACCACGGGTGGGCCGGCCGCGGGCGGCACACCCAGAGGCACACGCAAATAGTTCTTCACGCCCACCCACGGGTTGGTCGGCCGTGAGCGGCACACCCAGAGGCAACCGCAGGGCCTTCTGCACGCCTCAACCACGGGTGGGCCGGCCGTAGCGCACACCCAGAGCAACACGCGAAACCGTTCTGCACGCCCACCCACGGGTGGGCCGACCGTGGCGGCACACCCAAAGGCACACGCAAACAGTTCTGCACGCCCCACCTACAGGTGGGTTGGTCGCTATGCCAACCCCGAGGAAATTGCAGGCCCTTTGCACGCTTCACACACGGGTGGGCCGGCCGTAGCGCACACCCAGAGGAAAACGCAAACTCCTTCTGCACGCCCACCCACGGGTGGGCCGGCCGTGGGCGCTCACCCAGAGGCAAACGCGAAACCCTTCTGCACGCCCCACCCACGGGTGGGCCGGCCGTGGCGGCACACCCAGAGGCAAACGCATGCCGTTCTGCACTCCCACCCACGGGTAAGCTGGTCGCTAGCGCCAATCCCACAAGAAACTGCAGGCCCTTCTGCACGCTCACCCATCGGTTGGCTGGCCGTGGCGGCACACCCAGAGGTAATCGCGAGGCCCTTCTGCACGCCCCACCCACGGGTAGGCCGGCCTTGGGCGGCACACCCAGAGGCAAACGCAGGGCCTTCTGCACACCCACCCACGGGTGGGCCGGACCGCGGGCGCACACCCAGGGGAAAATGCAGGCTCTTCTGCACGCCTCACCCACGGGTGGGCCGCCGTGGCGCACACCCCAGAGGCAAACGCAGAACAGTTCTGCACGCCCACCCACGGGTGGGCCGGGCCGTACGGCACACCCAGAGGCAACCGCAGGCCCTTCTGCACGCCCACTCACGGGTGGGCCGGGCCGTGGCGGCACACCCAGAGCCACACGCAAACAGTTCTGCACGCCCACCCTAACGGGTGGGTTGGTCGCTAAGGCCAACCCTGAGGAAACCGCAGGCCCTTCTGCACGCTTCACACACGGGTGGGCCTACCGTGGCGCACACCCAGGGGGAAACGCAGGCCCTTCTGCACGCCCACCCACGGGTGGGCCGGCCGAGCGCCACACCCAGAGGCACACGCAAACAGTTCTGCACGCCCACCCACGGGTGGGCCGCCGGGGCATGCACACCCAGAGGCACACGCAAACAGTTCTGCACGCCCCACCCACGGGTAAGCTGGTCGCTATGGCCAACCCAGAAGAAACTGCAGGCCCTTCTGCACGGCTCACACCACGGGTGGGCTGGCCGTGGGCGGCACACCCAGAGGTAATCGCAGGCCCTTTCTGCACGCCCCACCCCACGGGTAGGCCAGCCGTGCCTGCACACCCAGAGGCAACCGCGAGGGACCTTCTGCACACCCACCCACGAGTGGGCCGGCCGTGTGCGCACACCCAGAGGCAAACGCAGGCTCTTTCTGCACGCTCCACCCACGGGTGGGCCCGGCCGCGGCGGCACACCCAGAGGCAACCGCAGGGCTCTTCTGCACTCCCACCCACGGGTGGGCCGCCGTAGCGCACATCCCAGAGGCAAACGCAAACAGTTCTGCACGCCCACCCACGGTTAAGGTGGCCGTGAGCGCACACCCAGAGGCAACCGCAGGGCCTTCTGCACGCCCCACCCACGGGTGGGCCGGCCGTAGCTGCACACCCAGAGCCACACGCAAACAGTTCTGCACGCCCACCCACGGTGGTGTCGGCCGTCAGCGCACACCCAGAGGCAAACGCAAAGCCCTTCTGCACGCCTCACCCACGGGTGGGCCGGCCGTGGCGGCACACCCAGAGGCAACCGCAGGCCCTTCTGCACGCCCACCCACGGGTGGGCCTACCGTGGCGGCACACTCAGAAGCAAACGCAGGGCCTTCTGCACGCCCACCGATGGGAGGGCCGGCCATGGTGCCACATTCAGAGGCAAACGCAAACCCTTCTGCATGCCCACCCACGGGTGGGCCGGCCGTGGCGGCACACTCAGAGGCAAACGCAAACCCTTCTGCACGCCCACCCACGGGTGGGCTGGCCGCGGGCGGCACACCCAGAGGCAACCGCAGGCCCTTCTGCACGCCCACCCACGGGTGTGCCGGCCGTGGCGGCACACCCAGAGGCACACGCAAACAGTTGTGCACGCCCACCCACGGGTGGGCCGGCCTTGGCGGCACACCCAGAGGCACACGCAAACAGTTCTGCACGCCCACCCACGGGAAAGCTGGTCGCTAGGGCCAACCCAGAAGAAACTGCAAACCCTTCTGCAGGTTCACCCACGGGTGGGCTGGCCGTGGCGGCACACCCAGAGGTAACCGCGAGGCCCTTCTGCACTCCCCACCCACGGGTAGGCCGGGCCGTGGCTGCACACCCAGAGGCAGACGTAGGCCTCTTCTGAACACCCACCAACGGGTAGGCCGGGCCGTGGGCGCACACTCAGAGGCAAACGCAAACCCTTCTGCACGCCCAACCACGGGTGGGCCGCAATGGCGCCACACTCAGAGGCAAACGCGAAACCCTTCTGCACGCCTCACCCACGGGTGGGCCGCCGTGGCGGCACACCCGTGGCAAACGCAGGCCATTCTGCACGCCCACACACGGGTGGGCCTACCGCGGGCGAACACCCAGGGGGAAAAGCAGGCCCTTCTGCACGCCCACCCACGGGTGGGCCGGCCGTGGCTGCACACCCATAGCCACATGCAAACAGTTCTGCACGCGCACCCACGGGTAGGCCGCCATGGCGGCACACCCAGAGGCAACCGCGAGGCCCTTCTGCACGCTCACCCACGGGTGGGCCGCCGTGGCGGCACACCCAGAGGCAACCGCAGGCCCTTCTGCACGCCTCACCCGCGGGTGGGCCGGGCCGTGGCGGCACACCCAAAAGTCACACGCAAACAGTTCTGCTCGCCAACCCACGGGTGGGTTGGTCGCTAGCGCCAACCCTGAGGGAAACCGCGAGGCCCTTCTGCACTCCCACCCACGGGTGGGCCGGGCTGTGGAGGCACACCCAGAGGCAAACGCGAAACCCTTCTGCACGCCCCACCCACGGGTGGGCCGGCCGTGGCGGCACACTCCAGAGGCAAACGCGAAACCCTTCTGCACACCCACCCACGGGTGGGCCGGGCCGCGGGCGCACACCCAGAGGCACACGCAAACAGTTCTGCACGCCCACCAACGGGTCAGCTTGTCGCTAAGGCCAACCCAGAAGAAATTGCAGGCTCCTTCTGCAGGTTCACCCATCGGGTGGGCTGGCCGTGGCGGCACACCCAGAAGTAATCGCAGGCCCTTCTGCACTCCCACCCACGGGTAGGCCGGGCCGTGGGCGGCACACCCAGAGGCAACCGCAGGGCTCTTCTGCACACCCACCCACGGGTGGGCCGGCCGTGGCGGCACACCCAGGGGAAAAATGCAGGCCCTACTGCACGCCTCACCCACGGGTGGGCCGGCCGTGGCGGCACACCCAGAGTCACACGCAAACAGTTCTGCACGCCCACCCACGGGTGGGCCGGGCCGCGGGCGGCACACCCAATGGCAAACGCGAAATAGTTCTCCACGCCCACCCACGGGAAAGCTGGTCGCTAGGGCCAACCCAGAAGAAACTGCAGGGTTTTTCTGCACGCCCACCCACGGGTGGGCTGGCCGTGGCGCACACCCAGAGGCAACCGCGAAACCCTTCTGCATGCCCACCCACGGTAGGCCGGGCCGCGGGCTGCACACCCAGAGGCAACCGCAGGGCCTTCTGCACACCCACCCACTGGTGGGCCGGCCGCGGGCGCACACTCAGAGGCAAACGCAAACCATTCTTCACGCACCACCCACGTAATGGGCCGGGCCGTGGCGCACACTCAGAGGCAAACGCAAACCCTTCTGCACGCCTCACCCACGGGTGGGCCGGCCGGGCTGCACACCCAGAGGCAACCGCGAGGCCCTTCTGCACGCCCACACATCGGGTGGGCCTACCGTGGCGGCACACCCCGGGCAACCTCAGGCCCTTCTGCACGCTTCACCCACGGGTGGGCCGGCCGTGGCGGCACACCCAGAGGCACTCCCAAACAGTTCTGCACGCCCAGCCAGGGTGGGCCGCCGCCGCTGCACACCCAGAGGCACACGCAAACAGTTCTGCACGCCCACCCACGGGTAAGCTGGTCGCTAGGCCAACCCAGAAGAAAATGCAGGCCCTTCTGCACGCCCACCCACGGGTGGGCTGGCCGTGGCGGCACACCCAGATGTACCCGCAGGCCCTTCTGCACTCCCACCCACGAGTAGGCCGGCCGTGGCTGCACACCCAGAGGCAACCGCAGGGCCTTCTGCACACCCACCAACGGGTGGGCCGGCCGTGGCGGCACACCCAGGAGCAACCGCAGGCCCCACTGCACGCCCACCCACGGGTGGGCCGGCCGTGGCGGCACACCCAGAGGCACACGCAAACAGTTCTGCACGCCCACCCACGGGTGGGCCGGCCGTGGCGGCACACCCAGAGGCACACGCAAACAGTTCTGCACGCCCACCCACGGGTAAGCTGGTCGCTAAGGCCAACCCAGAAGAAACTGCAGGTTCTTTCTGCACGCCCACCCACGGGTGGGCTGGCCGTGGCGGCACACCCAGAGGTAACCGCAGGCTCTTCTGCACGCCCAACCACGGGTAGGCCGGCCGTGGCTGCACACCCAGAGTCAAACGCAGGGCCTTCTGCACACCCACCAACGGGTGGGCCGGCCTTGGAGGCACACCCAGAGGCAAACGCAGGCCTTTCTGCACGCCCACCCACGGGTATGCCCTCCGTGGCGGCACAACCAGGGGCAACCGCAGGCCCTTCTGCACGCCCACCCAGGGGTGGGCCGGCCGTGGCGGCACACCCAGAGGCACACGCAAATAGTTCTGCACGCCCACCCACGGTTGGCCGGCCCGTAGCGCACACCCAGAGGCAAACGTGAGGGCCTTCTGCACGCTCCACCCACGGGTGGGCCGCCGTGGCGGCACACCCAGACCCACACGCAAACAGTTCTGCACGCCCACCCTACGGGTGGGTTGGTCGCTAAGGCCAACCCAGAGGAAACCGCAGGCCCTTCTGCACGCTCACACACGGGTGGGCCGGCCGTGGCGGCACACCCAGAGGGGAAAACGCAGGCCCTTCTGCACGCCCACCCACGGGTGGGCCGGCCGTAGGCGCCACACCCAGAGGCACACGCAAACAGTTCTGCACGCTCACCCACGGGTGGGCCGGCCGTAGCGCACACCCAGAGGCACACGCAACAGTTCTGCACGCCCCACCCACGGGTAAGCTGGTCGCTGCGCCAACCCAGAAGAAACTGCAGGCCCTTCTGCACGCTCACCCACGGGTGGGCTGGCCGTGGCGGCACACCCAGAGGCAAATCGCAGGCCCTTTCTGCACGCCCCACCCACGGGTAGGGCCGGGCCGTGGCTGCACACCCAGAGGCAAACGCAGGACCTTCTGCACGCCCACCCACGGGTGGGCCGCCGTAGCGCACACCCAGAGGCAAACGCAGGCCACTTCTGCACGCCACCCACGGGTAAGCTGGTCGCTATGCACAATCCTTAGAAGAAACTGCAGGCCCTTCTGCACGCCCACCCACGGGTGGGCTGGCCGTGGCGGCACACCCAGAGGCAACCGCAGGCCCTTCTGCACGCCCACCCACGGGTGGGCCGGCCGTGGCGGCACACCCAGAGGCAACCGCAGGCCCTTCTGCACGCCCACCCACGGGTGGGCCGGCCGTGGCGCACACCCAGAGGGAAAACGCAGGCCCTTCTGCACGCTCACCCACGGGTGGGCCGGCCGCGGGCGCACACCCAGAGGCACACGCAAACAGTTCTGCACGCCCACCCACGGGTGGGCCGGGCCCGTGGCGCACACCCAGAGGCACACGCAAACAGTTCTGCACGCCCACCCACGGGTGGGCTGGTCGCTAGCGCCACACCCAGAGGCAAACGCAGGCCCCTTCTGCACGCCTACCACACGGGTGGGTCGGCCGTGGCGGCACACCCAGAGGCAACCGCAGGCCCTTCTGCACGCCCACCCACGGGTGGGCCGGCCGTGGCGGCACACCCAGAGGCACACGCAAACCGTTCTGCACGCCCACCCACGGGTAGGGCCGGCCGTGGCGGCACACCCAGAGGCAACCGCAGGGCTCTTCTGCACGCTCACCCACGGGTGGGCCGGCCGCGGGCGGCACACCCAAAGGCACACGCAAACAGTTCTGCACGCCCACCCACGGGTGGGCTGGTCGCAGCGCACACCCCAGAGGGAACCGCAGGCCCTTCTGCACGCCCACCCACGGGTGGGCCGGGCCGTGGCGGCACACTCAGAGGCAAACGCGAAACCTTTCTGCACGCCCACCCACGGGTGGGCCGGGCCGCATGCACACTCAGAGGCAAACGCAAACCCTTCTGGCACACTCCACCCATCGGGTGGGCCGGCCGTGGCGGCACACCCAGAGGCACACGCAAACAGTTCTGCACGCCCACCAACGGGTCAGTTTGTCGCTAAGGCCAACCCAGAAGAAACTGCAGGCCCTTCTGCAGGTTCACCCACGGGTGGGCTGGCCGCGGGCGCACACCCAGAAGTAATCGCGAGGCCCTTCTGCACTCCCCCACCCACGGGTAGGCCGGCCGTGGCGCGCACACCCAGAGGCAACCGCAGGGCTCTTCTGCACACTCCACCCACGGGTGGGCCGGCCGCAGGGCGGCACACCCCAGGGGAAAATGCAGGCCCTACTGCACGCTTCCACCCATCGGGTGGGCCGGGCCCGTGGCGCACACCCAGAGGCAAACGCAGAACAGTTCTGCACGCCCCACCCCACGGGAAAGCTGGTCGCTAAGGCCAACCCAGAAGAAACTGCAGGGCCCTTTCTGCACGCTTCACCCACGGGTGGGTTGGCCGTGGACGGCACACCCAGAGGCAACCGCGAGACCCTTTCTGCATGCCCACCCACGGGTAGGCCGGGCCGCGGGCTGCACACCCAGAGGCAACCGCAGGGCCTTCTGCACACCCACCCACTGGGTGGGCCGGGCCGTGGGCGCACACCCAGAGGCAAACGCAAACCCTTCTGCACGTCCCACCCACGGAATGGGCCGGGCCGTGGGCGCACACCCAGAGGCAAACGCGAAACCCTTCTGCACGCTTCACCCATCGTGGTGGGCCGGCCGCAGGGCGGCACACCCAGAGGCAACCGCAGGCCCTTCTGCACGCCCACACACGGGTGGGCCTACCGTGGCGGCACACCCCGAGGCAACCTCAGGCCCTTCTGCACGCCCCACCCACGGGTGGGCCGGCCGTGTCGCACACCCAGAGGCACACCGCAAACAGTTCTGTGCACGCCCAGCCAGGGTGGGCCGCCGCTGCTGCACACCCAGAGGCACACGCAAACAGTTCTGCACGCCCACCCACGGGTAAGCTGGTCGCTAGCGCCATCCCAGAAGAAAATGCAGGCTCTTCTGCACGCCCACCCACGGGTGGTCTGGCCGTGGGCGGCACACCCAGATGTACCCGTAGGCCCTTCTGCACTCCCACCCACGGTAGGCCGGCCGTGGGCTGCACACCCAGAGGCAAACGCAGGGCCTTCTGCACACCCACCCACGGGTGGGCCGCCGTGGCGGCACACCCAGAGCAAACCGCAGGCCCTCTACTGCACGCCCACCCACGGGTGGGCCGGCCGTGGCGGCACACCCAGAGGCACACGCAAACAGTTCTGCACGCTCACCATCGGGTGGGCCGGGCCGCGGGCGGCACACCCAGAGGCAAACGCAAACAGTTCTGCACGCCCACCAACGGGTCAAAGCTGGTCGCTAGCGGGCCAACCCAGAAGAGATTGCAGGCCCTTCTGCAGGTTCACCCACGGGTGGGCTGGCCGTGGCGGCACACCCAGAGGCAACCGCAGGCCCTTCTGCACTGCCCACCCACGGGTAGGCCGGCCGCGGGCTGCACACCCAGAGGCAAACCGCAGGGCCTTCTGCACACCCACCCACGGGTGGGCCGGCCGTGGCGCACACCCAGAGGCAAACGCAGGCCCTTCTGCACGCCCACTCCACGGGATGGGCCGGGCCCGTGGCGGCACACCCAGAGTCACACGCAAACAGTTCTGCACGCCTCACCCACGGGTGGGCCGGGCCGCGGGCGGCACACCCAGAGGCAACGCAGAGACACTTCTGCACGCCCACCCACGGGAATGCTGGTCGCTAGGGCCACACCCAGAAGCAAACTGCAGGCCCTTCTGCACGCCTCACTCCACGGGTGGGCCGGCCGTGGCGGCACACCCAGAGGCAACCGCGAGGCCCTTCTGCACGCCTACCCATCGTGGTGGGCCGGCCGTGGCTGCACACCCAGAGGCAACCGCAGGGCCCGTTCTGCACGCCCACCCACTGGTAGGGCCGGCCGCAGGGCGCACACCCAGAGGCAAACGCGAAACAGTTCTGCACGCCCACCCACGGGTGGGCGGCCGTGGCGGCACACCCAGAGGCAACCCGCAAACCCTTCTGCACGCCTCACCCACGGGTGGGCCGGCCGTAGGGCGCACACCCAGAGGCAACCGCGAGGGCCCTTCTGCACGCTCCACACACGGGTGGGCCGGCCCGTGGCGGCACACCCCAGAGGCAACCGCAGGCCCCTTCTGCACGCCCCACCCACGGGTGGGCCGGCCGTGGTCGGCACACCCAGAGGCAAACGCGAAACAGTTCTGCACGCCCAGCCAGGGTGGGCCGCCGCGGGTCGCACACCCAGAGGCACACGCGAAACAGTTCTGCACGCCCACCCACGGGTAAGCTGGTCGCTATGGCCATCCCAGAAGAAACTGCAGGCTCTTCTGCACGCCTTCACCCACTGGTGTGGTTGGCCGCGGGCGGCACACCCAGATGTACCCGCGAGGTCTCTTCTGCACTCCCCACCCACGGTAGGCCGGGCCGTGGCTGCACACCCAGAGGCAACCGTAGGGCTCTTCTGCACACCCACCCACGGGTGGGCCGCCGTGGCGCACACCCAGAGGGCAAATCGCAAAGCCCTTCTGCACGCCCACCCACGGGTGGGCCCGGCCGTGGGCGCACACCCAGAGGCACACGCAAACTCTTCTGCACGCCTACCCACGGGTTGGGTCGGCCGTGAGCGCACACCCAGAGGCAAACGCAGGGCCCTTCTGCACGCCCCACTCCACGGGTGGGCCGGCCGTGGCGGGGCACACCCAGACCCACACGCAAACAGTTCTGCACGCTTCACGAACGGGTGGGTTGGTCGCTAGGGCCAACCCAGAGGAAACCGCGAGGCCCTTCTGCACGCTTCACACACGGGTGGGCCTACTGTGGCGTGCACACCCAGGGGAAAAGCAGGCCCTTCTGCACGCCTCACCCACGGGTGGGCCGGCCGGAGGGCGCTACACCCAGAGGCACACGCAAACAGTTCTGCACGCCCACCCACGGGTGGGCCGGCCGTGGTCGGCACACCCAGAGGCACACGCGAAACAGTTCTGCACGCCCACCCACGGGTAAGCTGGTGGTTGCGCCAACCCAGAAGAAATTGCAGGCCCTTCTGCACGCTCACCCACGGGTGGGCTGGCCGTGGCGCACACCCAGAGGTAATCGCGAGGCCTTTCTGCACTCCCACACACGGGTAGGCCGGGCCGCGGCTGCACACCCAGAGGCAACCGCAGGGACCTTCTGCACACCCACCCACGGGTGGGCCGGGCCGCGGGCGGCACACCCAGAGGCAAACGCAGGTTTTTCTGCACGCCCACCCACGGGTGGGCTCGCCGCGGGCGTGCACAACCAGAGGCAACCGCGAGGCTCTTCTGCACGCTTCACCCTGGTGGGCCGGCCGCGGGCGGGCACATTCAGATGCACACGCAGGACCTTTCTGCACACTCACTCATCGGGTGGGCCGGCCGCGGGCGGCACACCCAGAGGCAAACGATGCCGCTCTGCACCCAACCCACGTGGTAAGCTGGTCGCTAAGGGCCAACTTAGAAGAAACTGCAGGCCCTTCTGCACGCTCACTCCACGGGTGGGTTGGCCGTGGGCGGCACACCCAGAGGTAATCGCGAGGCCCTTCTGCACGCCTTCACCCATCGGGTGGGCCGGGCCGCGGGCGGCACACCCAGAGGCAAACGCAGGGCCTTCTGCACACCTCACCCACGGGTGGGTCGGCCGCGGGCGGCACACCCAGGGGAAAAATGCAGGCCCTACTGCACGCCTCACCCACGGGTGGGCCGGCCGGGCGGCACACCCAGAGTCACACGCGAAACAGTTCTGCACGCCCACCCACGGGTTGGGCCGGCCGTGGCTGCACACCCAGAGCCACACGCAAACAGTTCTGCACGCTCCACCCAACGGGTGGGTTGGTCGCTACGCCAACCCAGAGGAAAACGCAGGCCCTTCTGCACGCTCACACACGGGTGGGCCTACCGTGGCGGGCACACCCAGGGGGAAAACGCAGGCCCTTCTGCACGCTTCACCCACGGGTGGGCCGGCCGGGCGGCACACCCAGAGGCACACGCGAAACAGTTCTGCACGCCCACCCACGGGTAAGCTGGTCTTTGCGGGCCAACCCAGAAGAAACTGCAGGCCCTTCTGCACGCTCACCCACGGATGGGCTGGCCGGGCGGCACACCCAGAGGTAATCGCAGGCCTTTCTGCACTCCCACACACGGGTAGGGCCGCCGTGCCTGCACACCCAGAGGCAAACGCAGGACCTTCTGCACACCCACCCACGAATGGGCCGACTCGTGGCGGCACACCCAGAGGCAAACGCAGGCTTTTCTGCACGCCCACCCACGGGTGGGCCCGCCGTGGCGGCACAACCAGAGGCAACCGTAGGCTCTTTCTGCACGCCCCACCCAGGGGTGGGGCCGCCGTGGGCGCACATTCAGAGGCACACGCAAACAGTTCTGCACGCCCACCCACGGTTATGGTCGTCAGAAGCGCACACCCAGAGGCAACCGCGAGGGCCTTCTGCACGCCCACCCACGGGTGGGCCGGGCCGTGGCGCGGCACACCCAGAGCCACACGCGCAAACAGTTCTACACGCCCACCTACTGGGTGGGCTGGTCGCTAAGGCCAACCCAGAGGAAACCGCGAGGCCCTTTGCACGCCATCACATCGGGTAGGGGCCGACTGTGGCGCACACCCAGAGAAAAACGCGAAACTCTTCTGAACGCCTTCACCCACGGGTGGGCCGCCGTGGCGCACACTCAGAGGCAAACGCAAACCCTTCTGCACGCCTACCCACGGGTGGGCCGGGCCGCGGGCGGCACACCCAGAGGCAAACGCGAGGCCGCTCTGCACTCCCACCCAACGGGTAAGCTGGTCGCTATGCCAGCTTAGAAGAAACTGCAGGCCCTTCTGCACGCTCACCCTACGGGTGGGCTGGCCGTGGCGGCACACCCAGAGGTAATCGCAGGCTCTTCTGCACGCCCACCCACGGTAGGCCGCCGCGGGCGGCACACCCTAGGGGCAACCGCAGGGCCTTCTGCACACTCCACCCACGGGTGGGCCGCCGCGGGCGCACACCCAGGGGAAAATGCTGGCCCTACTGCACGCCCACCCACGGGTGGGCCGCCGTGGCGGCACACCCAGAGTCACACGCAAACAGTTCTGCACGCTCACCCACGGTGGGCCGCCGCGGCGCCACACCCAATGGCAACGCGAAACAGTTCTGCACGCCCACCCACGGGAAAGCTGGTCGCTAGGGCCAACCCAGAAGAAACTGCAGGCTCTTTCTGCACGCCTCACCCACGGGTGGGCTGGTCGCGGGCGGCACACCCAGAGGTAATTGCAGGCCCTTCAGCACTCCCATTCACGGTAGGCCGGCCGCGGGCTGCACACCCAGACGCAACCGCAGGGCCTTTCTGCACACCCACCCACTGGGTGGGCCGGCCGCATGCACACCAGAGGCAAACGCAAACCCTTCTTCACGCTTCACCCACGGGTGGGTCGGCCGCGGGCGTGCACACCCAGAGGCAACCGCAGGGCTCTTCTGCACTCCCCACCCAGGGGTGGGTCGGCCGCGGGCGGCACACCCAGAGGCACACGCAAACAGTTCTGCACGCCCACCCACGGGTGGGGTTGGTCTAGCGCCAACCCAGAGGAAACCGCAGGCCCTTCTGCACGCTTCACCCACGGGTAGGCCGGCCGTGGCGCACACTCCAGAGGCAAACGCAAAACCCTTCTGCACGCTCACCCACGGGTGGGCCGCCGTGGCGGCACACTCCAGAGGCAAACGCAAACCCTTCTGCACGCCCCACCCACGGGTGGGCTGGCCGTGGCGGCACACCCAGAGGCAACCGCAGGCCCTTCTGCACGCCTCACACACGGGTGGGCCTATTGTGGCGCACACCCAGGGGGAAAAGCAGGCTCTTCTTGCACGCCTACCCACGGGTGGGCCGGGCCGCAGGGCGCTACACCCAGAGGCACACGCAAACAGTTCTGCACGCCCACCCACGGGTGGGCCGGCCGTGGCGCACACCCAGAGTGCACACGCAACAGTTCTGCACGCCCACCCACGGGTAAGCTGGTGGTTCGCGCCAACCCAGAAGAAACTGCAGGCCCTTCTGCACGCTCACCCACGGGTGGGCTGGCCGCGGGCGGCACACCCAGAGGTAATCGCAGGCCTTTCTGCACTCCCACACATCGGGTAGGCCGGCCGTGGGCGTGCACACCCAGAGGCAAACGCAGGCTCTTCTGCACGCTCCACCCACGGGTGGGCCCGCCGTATGCACAACCAGAGGCAAACCGCAGGCTCTTCTGCACGCCTCACCCCACGGGGTGGGCCGGCCGTGGGCGGCACATTCCAGAGGCACACGCGAACAGTTCTGCACGCCCACCCACGGGTGGGTCGGCCGAGCGGCACACCCAGAGGCAACCGCAGGGACCCTTCTGCACGCCCACCCACGGGTGGGCCGACCGCGGGCTGCACACCCAGAGCCACACGCAGAACAGTTCTGCACGCCCACCCACGTGGTGGGCTTGACCGTGGGCGCACACCCAGAGGCACACGCAAACAGTTCTACACGCCCCCCACCCACGGGTGGGCTGGTCGCTAGGGCCAACCCAGAGGGAAACCGCAGGGCCCTTCTGCACGCCCACACACGGGTGGGCCATCTGTGGCGGCACACCCAGAGAAAAAACCGCAACCCTTCTGCACGCTCACCCACGGGTGGGCCGCCGTGGCGGCACACCCAGAGGTAAACGCAGAACCCTTCTGCACGCTCACCCACGGGTGGGCCGGCCGTATGCGGGCACACCCAGAGGCAAACACGCAGGCCGCTCTGCACTCCCACCCACGGGTAAGCAGGTCGCTAAGGCCAACTTAGAAGAAACTGCAGGCCCTTCTGCACGCTCACCCACGGGTGGGCTGGCCGTGGCGGCACACCCAGAGGTAAACGCGAGGCCCTTCTGCACTCTCCACCCATCGGTAGGGTCGGCCGTGGCGGCACACCCAGGGGCAACCGCAGGGCCTTCTGCACACTCCACCCATCGGGTGGGCCGGCCGTAGCGCACACCCAGGGGAAAATGCAGGCCCCTTCTGCACGCTTCACCCACGGGTGGGCCGGGCCGTGGCGCACACCCAGAGTCACACGCAAACAGTTCTGCATCGCCACCCAGGGGTGGGCCGCCCGCGGGCGCACACCCAATGGCAAACGCAAACAGTTCTGCACGCCCACCCACGGGAAAGCTGGTCGCTATGGCCAACCCAGAAGAAACTGCAGGCTCCTTTCTGCACGTCCCACCCACGGGTGGGCTGGTCGCGGGCGGCACACCCAGAGGTAATTGCAGGCCCTTCAGCACTCCCATTCACGGGTAGGCCGGCCGTGGCTGCACACCCAGACGCAACCGCAGGGCCCTACTGCACACCCACCCACGGGTGGGCCGCCGCGGGCGCACACCCCAGAGGCAAACGCGAAACCCTTCTTCACGCTCCACCCACGGGTGGGCCGGGCCGCGGGCGGCACACCCAGAGGCAACCGCAGGGCCTTTCTGCACTCCCCACCCAGGGTGGGTCGGCCGTGGCGCACACCCAGAGGCACACGCAAACAGTTCTGCACGCCTACCCACGGGTGGTTGGTCGCTATGCCAACCCAGAGGAAACCGCAGGCCCTTCTGCACCCCCCACCCACGGGTAGGCCGCCCGCTGGCGGCACACTCCAGAGGCAAACGCAAACCCTTCGGCACGCCTACCCACGGGTGGGCTGGCCGTGGTCGCACACCCAGAGGCAAATCGCAGGCCCTTTTGCACGCCACTCCACGGGTGTGCCGCCGCAAGGCACACCCAGAGGCACACGCAAACAGTTGTGCACGCCTCATCCCACGGGTGGGCCGGGCCTTGGCCGCACACCCAGAGGCACACGCAAACAGTTCTGCACGCCCACCCACGGGAAAGCTGGTCGCTAAGGCCAACCCAGAAGAAACTGCAAACCCTTCTGCAGGTTCACTCCATCGGTGGGCTGGCCGCGGGCAGCACACCCAGAGGTAACCGCAGGCCCTTTCTGCACTCCCACCCACTCGGTAGGCCGGCGGTGGCTGCACACCCAGAGGCAAACGCAGGGCCCTTCTGAACACCCACCCAACGGGTCGGCCGGCCGTAGCTGCACACTCAGAGGCAAACGCGAAACCCTTCTGCACGCCCAACCCACGGGTGGGCCGCAATGGCGCGCACACTCAGAGGCAAACGCAAACCCCTTCTGCACGCCAACCCACGGGTGGGCCGGCCGTGGGTTGCACACCCGGTGGCAAACGCAGGCCATTCTGCACGCACCCACCCACGGGTGGGCCTGCCGTGGCGGAACACCCCAGAGGCAACCGCAGGCTCTTCTGCACGCCCACCCACGGGTGGGCCGGGCCGTGCGCACACCCAGAGGCACTCCCAAACAGTTCTGCACGCCCACCCACGGGTGGGCCGCCGTAGCTGCACACCCAGATGCACCTCGCGAGGCCCTTCTGCACGCTCCACCCACGGGTAGGGCCGGCCGTGGCTGCACACCCAGAGGCAACCGCAGGGCCCTTCTGCACACTCCACCAACGGGTGGGCCGGGCCGTGGCATGCACACCCAGGGGAAAAATGCAGGCCCTACTGCACGCCCACCCACGGGTGGGCCGGCCGCGGGCGGGCACACCCAGAGTCACACGCAACAGTTCTTCACGCCCACCCACGGGTAAGCTGGTCGCTAAGGCCATCCCCAGAAGAAAATGCAGGCCCTTCTGCACGCCCCCACCCACGGGTGGGCTGGCCGCGGGCGGCACACCCAGATGCACCCGCAGGCCCTTCTGCACTCCCACCCACGAGTAGGCCGGCCGTGGCTGCACACCCAGAGAGCAACCGCAGGCCCTTCTGCACGCCCACTCCACGGGTGGGCCGGCCGCAGGGCGCACACCCAGAGGCACACGCAAACAGTTCTGCACGCCTCACCCACGGGTTGGCCGGCCGTGGGCGCACACCCAGAGGCACACGCAAACAGTTCTGCACGCCCCCCACCCACCGGAAAGCTGGTCGCTAAGGCCAACCCAGAAGAAACTGCAGGCTCTTTCCGCACGCCCACCCACGGGTGGGCTGGCCGCGGGCTGCACACCCAGAGGTAACCGCAGGCTCTTCTGCACGCCCAACCACGTGGTAGGCCGCCGTGGCTGCACACCCAGAGTCAAACGCAGGGCCTTCTGCACACCCACCAACGGGTGGGCCGCCCTCGAGGCACACCCAGAGGCAAAAGCAGGCCACTTCTGCACGCCCACCCACGGTATGCCCTCCGTGGCAGCACAACCCAGAGGGGCAACCGCAGGCCCTTCTGCACGCTCACCCAGGGGTGGGCCGCCGTGGCTGCACACCCAGAGGCACACGCATAGCCCTTCTGCACGCCCACCCACGGTTGGTCGGCCGTGAGCGGCACACCCAGAGGAAACCGCAGGGCCTTCTGCACGCCTAACCATCGGGTGGGCCGGGCCGCTAGTGCACACCCAGAGCAACACGCAAACAGTTCTGCACGCCCACCCACGGGTGGGCCGAACGGTGGCTGCACACCCAGAGGCACACGCTAACAGTTCTGCAAGCCCACGCACAGGTGGGTCGGCCGCGGGCGGCTCACCCAGGGGCAACCGCAGGCCCTTCTGCACGCCCCACCCACGGGTGGGCCGCCGTAGCGCACACCCAGGGGCACACGCAGACAGTTCTGCACGCCCACCCATCGGGTGGGCCGCCGTGGCTGCACACCCAGGGGGCAACCGCAGGCCCTTCTGCACGCCCTCCCACGGGTAAGCCGGCCGTGGCGCACACCCATAGCCACATGCAAACAGTTCTGCACGCCCACCCACGGGTAGGCCGCCATGGCTACACACCCAGAGGCAACCGCAGGGCCTTTCTGCACGCCCCACCCACTGGTGGGCCGGCCGCGGCGGCACACCCAGAGGCAACCGCGAGGCCGTTCTGCACGCCACCCACGGGTGGGTCGGCCGCGGGCGGCACACCCAGAGGCAACCGCAGGCCCTTCTGCACGCCCACCCAGCTGGGTGGGCCGGGCCGTGGCTGCACACCCAAAGGCACACGCAAACAGTTCTGCTCGCCAACCCACGGTAGGGTTGGTCGCTGCGCCAACCCTGAGGAAACCGCAGGCTCTTTCTGCACGTCCACCCACGGGTGGGCCGGCCGTGGCGGCACACCCAGAGGCAAACGCAAACCTTCTTCTGCACGCCCACCCACGGGTGGGCCGGCCGCGGGCGCACACCCAGAGGCAAACGCAAACCCTTCCGCACGCTCACCCACGGGTGGGCCGGCCGTGGGCGGCACACCCAGAGGCACACGCAAACAGTTCTGCACGCCCTACCCCAACGGGTCAGCTGGTCGCTAAGGCCATCCCAGAGGAAAATGCAGGTCCCTTTCTGCACGCCCCACCCACGGGTGGGCTGCCGTAGCGCACACCCAGAGGCAAACCCGCAGGCCCTTCTGCACTCCCACCCACGGGTAGGGCCGGGCCGCTGGCTGCACACCCAGGAGCAACCGCGAGGGCCCTTCTGCACGCCTCACCCACGGGTGGGCCGCCGCGGCGGCACACCCAGAGGCACACGCAAACAGTTCTGCACGCCCACCCACGGGTTGGGCCGCCGTGGCGGCACACCCAGAGGCACACGCAAACAGTTCTGCACGCCAGCACCCACGGAAAGCTGGTCGCTATGCCAACCCAGAAGAAACTGCAGGCTCTTCCGCACGCTCACCCACGGGTGGGCTGGCCGCGGGCGGCACACCCAGAGGTAAATCGCAGGCTCTTCTGCACGCCTCAACCACGGGTAGGCCGGCCGTGGCTGCACACCCAGAGTCAAACGCAGGGCCCTTCTGCACACCCACCCAACGGGTGGGCCGCCCCGGAGGCACACCCAGAGGCAAACGCAGGCCCTTTCTGCACGCCCACCCACGGTAGCCGCTCGTGGCGCACAACCAGAGGCAAACCGCGAGGCCCTTTCTGCACGCTTCACCCACGGGTGGGCCGCCGGTGGCACACCCAGAGGCACACGCAAACAGTTCTGCACGCCCACCCACGGGTTGGTCGGGCCGCTGAGGGCACACCCAGAGGCAACCGCAGGGCCCTTCTGCACGCCCTACACCACGGGTGGGCCGGCCGTGGCGGCACACCCAGAGGCAACACGCAAACAGTTCTGCACGCTCCACCCACGGGTGGGCCGCCGTGGCGGCACACCCAGAGGCACACGCAGGGACAGTTCTGCACGCCCACCCACGGGTGGGCCGGCCGTAGTGCACACCCAGAGGCAACCGCAGGCCCTTCTGCACGCCCCACCCACGGGTAGGGCCGCCGTGGCGGCACACCCAGAGGCAACACGCAAACCGTTCTGCACGCCCACCCACGGGTAGGGCCGCCGTGGCTGCACACCCAGAGGCAACCGCAGGGCTCTTCTGCACGCCTCACCCACTGGTGGGCCGCCGTGGCGGCACACCCAGAGGCAACCGCGAGGCCGTCTTCTGCACGCCCACCCACGGGTGGGCCGGCCGCATGCACACCCAGAGGCAACCGCAGGCCCTTCTGCACGCTTCACCCTACGGGTGGGCCGGCCGTGGCGGCACACCCAGAGGCACACGCAAACAGTTCTGCACGCCCACCTACGGGTGGGTTGGTCGCTAAGGCACAACCCCAGAGGAAACCGCGAGGGCTCTTCTGCACGCCCCACCCACGGGTGGGCCGCCCGTGGCGCACACTCAGAGGCAAACGCAAACCCTTCTGCACGCCCACCCACGGGTGGGCCGGCCGCGGCGCTCACCCAGAGGCAAACGCGAAACCCTTCTGCACGCTCCACCCACGGGTGGGCCGGCCGTGGCGTGCACACCCAGAGGCACACGCAGAACAGTTCTGCACGCCCACCAACGGGTCAGCTGGTCGCTAAGGCCAACCCAGAAGAAACTGCAGGGCCCTTCTGCAGGTTCACTCCACGGGTGGGCTGGCCGTGGCGCACACCCAGAAGTAATCGCAGGCCCTTCTGCACTCTCACCCACGGGTAGGTTGGCCGTGGGCGCACACCCAGAGGCAAACCGCAGGGCCCTTCTGCACACCCACCCACGGGTGGGCCTGCCGCGGGCGGCACACCCAGGGGCAACCGCAGGCCCTTCTGCACGCTCACCCATCGGGTAGGGCCGGCCGTGCGGCACACCCAGAGGCACACGCGAAACAGTTCTGCACGCCCCACCCACGGGTGAGCTGCCCGTGGCGCACAACCCAGAGGGAAACTGCAGGCCCCGTTCTGCACGCCCACCCACGGGTGGGTCGGCCGCGGGCGCACACCCAGAGCTCAACCGCAGTCCCTTCACCACGCCTCACCCACGGGTAGGCCGGCCGCGGCTGCACACCCAGAGGCAACCGCAGGCCCTTCTGCACGCCCACCCACGGGTGGGCCGGCCGTGGCGGCACACCCAGAGGCACACGCAAAACACTTCTGCACGCTCCCCACCCACGGGTGGGCTGGGCCGCTAGCGCACAACCCAGAGGGAAACCGCAGGCCCTTCTGCACGCCTACCCATCGGGTGGGGCCGGGCCGCGGGCGGCACACCCAGAGGCAAACGCAAACCCTTCTGCACGCCCACCCAGGGGTTGGGCCGGCCGTGGCTGCACACCCAGAGGCAAACGCAGGCCCTTCTGCACGCCCACACACGGGTGGGCCGGCCGTAGCGCACACCCAGAGTCAACTGCAGGCCCTTTCTGCACGCTCACCCACGGGTGGGCCGCCCGTGGCGGCACAGCCCAGAGGCACACGCAAACAGTTCTGCACGCTCACCCACGGGTGGCCGGGCCGTGGCTGCACACCCAGAGGCACACGCAGAACAGTTCTGCACGCCCACCCACGTGGAAAGCTGGTCGCTAAGGGCCAACCCAGAAGCAAACTGCAGGCTCTTTCTGCACGCCCACCCACGGGTGGGCTGGCCGTGGGCGCACACCCAGAGGCAAACGAAGGCCCTTCTGCACTCCCACCCACGGGTAGGGCCGGCCGTGGCTGCACACCCAGAGGGCAAACGCAGGCCCTTCTGCACAACACCAACGTGGTGGGCTCGGGCCGTGGCGGCACACCCAGAGGCAAATCGCGAGGCTCTTCTGCACGCCCAACCACGGGTAGGCCGGCCGTGGCGGCACACCCAGAGCCACACGCAGGCGTTCTGCACGCTCACCCACGGGTGGGCCGACCGCGGGCGCACACCCAGAGGCAAACGCGAAGAACGTTCTGCACGCCCACCCACGGGATGGGCTGGTCGCTGAAGGCCACACCCAGAGGCACAACCGCAGGCGCCTTCTGCACGCCCCACCCACTGGGTGGGCCGCCGCGGGCGGCACACCCAGAGAAACCGCAGGCCCTTCTGCACGCCCACCCACGGGTGGGCCGGCCGCGGCGCACACCCAGAGGCACACGCAAACAATTCTGCACGCCCACCCACGGGTGGGTTGGTCGCTAAGGCCAACCCAGAGGAAACCGCAGGGCCCTTCTGCACGCCCCACCCACGGGTAGGGCCGGGCCGTGGGCGCACACCCAGAGGCTAACGCGAAAACCCTTCTGCACGCCCACCCACGGGTGGGCCGGGCCGTGACGGCACACCCAGAGGCAAACGCAGGCTCTTCTGCACGCCCCACCCACGGGTAAGCTGGTCGCTAAGGCCAACCCAGAGGCAAACGCAGGCTCTTCTGCACGCCCCACCCACAGGTGGGCCGGCCGCGGCAGCACACCCAGAGGCACACGCAAACAGTTCTGCACGCTCAACCCACGAGTGGGCCGCCCGTGGCGCACACCCAGAGCCACACGCAAACAGTTCTGCACGCCCACCCACGGGTGGGCCGCCGCAGGCGCACACCCAGAGGCACACGCAAACAGTTCTGCACGCCTACCCACGGGTAAGCTGGTCGCTAAGGCCAACCCAGAAGACACTGCAGGCCCTTCTGCACGCCCCACCCACGGGTGGGCTGGCCGTGGCAGCACACCCAGAGGCAACCGCAGGCCCTTCTGCACTCGACCCATCGGGTAGGGCCGGGCTGTGGCTGCACACCCAGAGGCAAACGCAGGCCCTTCTGCACACTCCACTCAACGGGTGGGCCGGGCCGTGGCGCACACCCAGAGGCAAACGCAGGCCCTTCTGCACGCCCATCCCACGGGTGGGCCCGCCGTGGCTGCACAACCAGGAGCAAGCGCAGGCACTTCTGCACGCCCCACCCACGGGTAGGGCCGGGCCGTGGCGGCACACCCAGAGGCACACGCAAACAGTTCTGCACGCCCACCCACGGGTGGGCCAGCCGTAGCGCACAACCCAGAGGCAACCGCAGGGCCTTCTGCACGCCCCACCCACGGGTGGGCCGGGCCGCTGCGCACACCCAGAGCCACACGCAAACACGTTCTGCATCGCCCACTCCACGGGTTGGCCGGACCGCGGGCGCACACCCAGAGGCAAACGCAAACAGTTCTGCACGCCCACTCACGGGAGGGCTGGTCGCTGGCACAACCCAGAGGAAAACGGAGGCTCTTCTGCCCGCCTCACCCACAGGGTGGGTCGGCCGCTGGGCGGCACACCCAGAGGGGCAACCGCAGGCCCTTCTGCACGCCCACCCACGGGTGGGCCGGCCGTGGCGCACACCCAGAGGCACACGCAAATAGTTCTGCACGCCCACCCACAGGTATGCCGGCCGTTGCTGCACACCCAGAGGCAACCGCAGGGCCTTCTGCACGCCCACCCACGGGTGGGCCGGTCGTGGCGGCACACCCAGAGGCACACGCAAACAGTTCTTCACGCCCACCCACGGGTGGGCCGGCCCTGGCGGCACACCCAGAGGCAAACGCAAACAGTTCTGCACGCCCACCCACGCGGTAAGGTGGTCGCTATGCCAACCCAGAAGAAATTGCAGGCCCTTCTGCACGCCTACACACGGGTGGGCCTACCGTGGCGGCACACCCAGAGGTAATCGCAGGCCCTTCTGCACTCCCACCCAAGGGTGGGCCGGCCGTGGCGGCACACTCAGAGGGAAACGCAAACCCTTCTGCACGCCCACCTACTGGTGGGCCGGCCGTGGCGGCACACTCAGAGGCAAACGCAAACTCTTCTGCACGCCCACACACGGATTGGCCGGCCGTGGCGGCACACCCAGAGACACACGCAAACAGTTGTTCACGCCCACACACGGGTGGGCCGGCCGTTGCGGCACACCCAGAGCCACACTCAAACAGTTGTGCACGCTTACCCACGCGTGGGCCAGCCGTGGCGGCACACCCAGAGGCAAACGCAGGCCCTTCTGCACGCCCACACACGGGTAGGCCGGTCGGGGCTGCACACCCAGAGGCAACCGCAGGGCCTTCTGCACACCCACCAACGGGTGGGCCAGCCGTGGCGGCACACCCAGGGGAAAATGAAGGCCCAACGGCACGCCCACCCACGGGTGGGCCGGCCGTGGCGGCACACCCAGAGGCAAACGCAGGCCCTTCTGCACGCCCACACACGGGTGGGCCTACCGTGGCGGCACACCCAGGGGGAACCTCAGGCCCTTCTGCACTCTTCACCCACGGGTGGGCCGGCCGTGGCGGCACACCCAGAGCCACACGCGAAACAGTTCTGCACGCCCACCCAGGGTGGGCCGGCCGCGGGCGCACACCCAGAGGCACACGCAAACAGTTCTGCACGCCCACCCACGGGTAAGCTGGTCGCTATGCCAACCCAGAAGAAACTGCAGGCCCGCTCTGCACGCTCACTCACGGGTGTGCTGGCCGTGGCGGCACACCCAGATGTATCCGCAGGCCCTTCTGCACTCCACCCACGGGTAGGCCGGCCGTGGCTGCACACCCAGAGGAAACCGCAGGGCTTTCTGCACGCCTACACCACTGGTGGGCCGGGCCGTGGCGGCACACCTAGAGTCAACCGCAGGCCCTTCTTCACGCCCTCACCCACGGGTGGGCCGGCCGTGGCGCGCACAACCAGAGGCAACCGCAGGCCCTTCTGCACGCTCACCCACGGGTGGGCCGGCCGTGGCGCACACCCAGAGGCACACGCAAACAGTTCTGCACGCCTCACCCACGTGGTGGGTTGGTCGCTATGCCAACCCAGAGGAAACCGCAGGCCCTTCTGCACACCCACCCATCGTGGTAGTCCGGCCGCGGGCGCACACCCAGAGGCAAACGCGAAACCCTTCTGCACGCCCCCACCCAGGGTTGGGCCGGCCGTAGCGCACACCCAGAGGCAAACGCAGGCCCTTCTGCACGCTCACACACGGGTGGGCCGGCCGTGTGAACACCCAGAGTCAATCGCAGACCCTTCTGCACGCCCACCCACGGGTGGGTCGCCCCGTGGCGCACAGCCAGAGGCACACGCAAACAGTTCTGCACGCCACCCACGGGTGGGCCGGGCCGCAGCGCACACCCAGAGGCACACGCAAACAGTTCTGCACGCCCACCCACGGAAAGCTGGTCGCTAAGGCCAACCCAGAAGAAACTGCAGGCCTCTTCTGCACGCCCCACCCACGGGTGGGCTGGCCGTGCGCACACCCAGAGGTAAACGAAGGCCCTTCTGCACTCCCACCCACGGGTAGGCCGGCCGTGGCTGCACACCCAGGGGCAAACGCAGGCCCTTCTGCACACACACCAACGGGTGGGCCTGCCGTGGCGGCACACCCAGAGGCAACCGCAGGCCCTTCTGCACGCCCACCCACGGGTAGGCCGGCCGTGGCGGCACACCCAGAGCCACACGCAAACAGTTCTGCACGCCCACCCACGGGTGGGCCGGCCGTGGCGGCACACCCAGAGGCAAACGCAAGCAGTTCTGCACGCCCACCTACGGGAGGGCTGGTCGCTAGGCCAACCCAGAGGCAACCGCAGGGCCCTGCTGCACGCCCACCCACTGGGTGGGCCGGGCCGTGGCTGCACACTCAGAGGAAACCGCGAGGCCCTTCTGCACGCCCTCCCACGGGATAGGCCGGGCCGCGGGCGCACACTCAGAGGCTAACGCGAAACCCTTCTGCACGCCTTCACCCGACGGGTGGGCCGCCGTGGCGGCACACCCAGAGGCAAACGCAGGCCCCTTCTGCACGCCCCACCCACGTGGTAAGCTGGTCGCTAAGGCCAACCCAGAGGAAATCGCGAGGCTCTTCTGCCCGCCCCTTTTCACCCACAGGTGGGCCGGCCGGCGTACACCCAGAGGCACACGCAAACAGTTCTGCACGCCTAACCACGTAGTGGGTCGGGCCGCTGCGCACGCCCATAGCCACACGCAAAGAGTTGTGCACGCCACCCACGGGTGGGCCGGCCGTGCGGCACACCCAGAGGCACACGCAAACAGTTCTGCACGCCTTCACTCACGGGTAAGCTGGTCGCTAGGGCCAACCCAGAAGACAATTGCAGGCTCTTCGCACGCCCACCCACGGGTGGGCTGGCCGTGGCAGCACACCCAGAGGTAACCGCAGGCCCTTCTGCACTCCCGACCCACGGGTAGGGCCGGGCTGTGGCTGCACACCCAGAGGCAAACGCAGGCCCTTCTGCACACTCCACCAACGGGTGGGTCGGCCGTGGCGCACACCCAGAGGCAATGGCAGGCCCTTCTGCACGCCCCATTCACGGGTGGGCCCGCCGTGGCTGCACAACCAGGAGCAAGCGCAGGCACTTTTGCACGCCTCACCCCTCGGGTAGGCCGCCGCGGGCGCACACCCAGAGGCACACGCAAACAGTTTTCTGCACGCCCACCCACGGGTGGGCCAGCCGAAGCGCAAACCCAGAGGCAACCGCAGGGCCTTCTGCACGCCCCACCCACGGGTGGGCCGGCCGCTGCGGCACACCCAGAGCCACACGCAAACAGTTCTGCACGCCCACCCACGGGTTGGGTCGCACCGCGGCGCACACCCAGAGGCAAACGCAAACAGTTCTGCACGCCCAGTTACGGGAGGGCTGGTCGCTAGGGCCAACCCAGAGGAAAACGCAGGCTCTTCTGCCCGCCTCACCCACAGGTGGGCCGGGCCGTACGGCACACCCAGGGGCAACCGCAGGCCCTTCTGCACGCCCACCCACGGGTGGGCCGGGCCGTGGCGTGCACACCCAGAGGCACACGCAAATAGTTCTGCACGCCCACCCAGAGGTAAGGCCGGCCGCTGCTGCACACCCAGAGGCAACCGCAGGGTCTTCTGCACGCCCACCCACTGGTGGGCCGCCGTGGCGGCACACCCAGAGGCAACCGCAGGCCCTTCTTCACGCCCACCCACGGGTGGGCCGGCCGTGGCGGCACACCCAAAGGCAACCGCAGGCCCTTTTTCACGCCCACCCATGGGTGGGCCGGCTGTGGCGCACACCCAGGGGAAAATGCAGGCCCTAATGCACGCCCACCCACGGGTGGGCCGGCCGTGGCGGCACACCCAGAGGCACACGCAAACAGTTCTGCACGCCCACCCACGGGTGGGCCTGCCGTGGCGGCACACCCAATGGCAAACGCAAACAGTTCTGCACGCCCACCCACGGGAAAGCTGGTCGCTAAGGCCAACCCAGAAGAAACTGCAGGCCCTTCTGCACGCCTACCCACGGGTGGCCTGGCCGGGCGGGCACACCCAGAGGTAATCGCAGGCCCTTCGGCATGCCCACCCACGGTAGGCCGGCCCGTGGCTGCACACCCAGAGGCAACCGCAGGGCCTTCTGCACACCCCCCACTGGTGGTCCGGCCCGTGGCTGCACACCCAGAGGCAAACGCGAACCCTTCCTTGCACGCCCACCCACGAATGGGCCGGCCGTGGCGGTACACTCCAGAGGCAAACGCAAAACCTTCTGCACGCCCAACCCACGGGTGGGCCGGCCGCGGGCGCACACCCAGAGGCAACCGCAGGCCCTTCTGCACGCCTCCACACACGGGTGGGCCGCCGTGGCGCACACCCCGGGCAAACTCAGGCCCTTCTGCACGCTCACACCATCGGTGGGTTGGCCGTGGCGGCACACCCAGATGTACCCGCAGGCCCTTCTGCACTCCCCACCCACGGGTAGTCCGCCGTGGCTGCACACCCAGAGGCAACCGCAGGGCCTTCTGCACACCCACCCACGGGTGGGCCGGGCCGCGGGCATGCACACCCAGGAGAAACCGCGAGGCCCCACTCCACGCCCACGCACGGGGTGGGCCGGGCCGTGGCGGCACACCCAGAGGCACACGCAAACAGTTCTGCACGCCCACCCACGGGTAAGTTGGTCGCTATGCCGGACCCAGAAGAAACTGCAGGCTCTTCCTGCACGCCCACCCACGGGTGGGCTGGCTGTGGCGGCACACCCAGAGGAAACCGCAGGCCCTTCTGCACGCCCAACCACGGGTAGGCCGGCCGTGGCTGCACACCCAGAGGCAAACGCAGGGCCTTCTGCACACCCACCAATGTGTGGGTCGGCCGTGGCGACACACCCAGAGGCAAACGCAGGCCTTTCTGCACGCCCACCCACGGGTGGGCCCGCCGTGGCGGCACAACCAGGGGCAAACGCAGGCCCTTCTGCACGCCCACCCAGGGGTGGGCCGGCCGTGGTAGGCACACCCAATGGCAAACGCAGGCCCTTCGCACGCCCCACCCACGGGTAAGCTGGTCGCTAGGGCCAACCCAGAAGAAACTGCAGGCCCTTCTGCACGCTCACCCATCGGGTGGGCTGGCCGTGGGCGGCACACACAGAGGCAACCGCAGGCTTTTTCTGCATGCCCACCCACGGTAGGCCGGCCGCGGGCTGCACACCCAGAGGCAACCGCAGGGCCTTCTTCACACCCACCCACTGGTGGGCCGCCGTGGGCGCACACTCCAGAGGCAAACGCAAACCCTTCTTCCATCCCCCACCCACGAATGGGCCGGTCGTTGCGGCACACTCAGAGGCAAACGCAAACCCTTCTGCACGCCCACACACGGGTGGGCCTACCGTGGCTGCACACCCCAGAGGCAAACCGCAGGCCCTTCTGCACTCCCCACCCACATTGGGTGGGCCGGCCGCGGGCTGCACACCCAGAGGCAACCGCAGGGCCCTTCTGCACACCTCACCAACGGGTGGGCCGGCCGTGGCGGCACACCCAGAGGCACACGCAAACAGTCCTGCACGCCCACCCACGGGTGGGCCGGCCGTATGCACACCCAGAGGCACACGCAAACAGTTCTGCACGCCCACCCACAGGTAAGCTGGTCATTGCGTCAACCCAGAAGAAACTGCAGGCCCTTCTGCACGCCCACCCACGGGTGGGCTGGCCGTGGCGGCACACCCAGAGGTAACCGCAGGCCCTTCTGCACGCCCAACCACGGGTAGGCCGGCCGTGGCTGCACACTCAGAGGCAAACGCAGGGCCTTCTGCACACCCACCAACGGGTGGGCCGGCCGTGGCGGCACACCCAGAGGCAAACGCAGGCCTTTCTGCACGCCCAAAAACGGGTGGGCCCGCCGTGGCGGCACAACCAGGTGTAACCGCAGGCCCTTCTGCACGCCCACCCAGGGGTGGGCCGGCCGTGGCGGCACACCCAGAGGCACACGCAAACAGTTCTGCACGCCCACCCACGGTTGGCCGGCCGTAGCGGCACACCCAGAGGCAACCGCAGGGCCTTCTGCACGCCCACCCACGGGTGGGCCGGCCGTGGCGGCACACCCAGAGGCACACGCAAACAGTTCTGCACGCCCACCTACGGGAGGGCCGACCGTGGCGGCACACCCAGAGGCACACGCACACAGTTCTGCACGCCCACCTACGGGTGGGCTGGTCGTTGCGTCAACCCAGAAGCAAGCGCAGGCCCTTCTGCACGCCCACCCACAGGTGGGCCGGCCGTAGCGGCACACCCAGGGGCACAGGCAAATAGTTCTCCACGCCCACCCACGGGTGAGCCGGCCGTTGCGTAAACCCAGAGGCAACCGCAAACCCTTCTGCACGCCCACCCACAGGTGAGCCGGGTGTGGCGGCACACCCATAGCCACATGCAAACAGTTCTGCACACGCACCCACGGGTAGGCCAACCATGGCTGCACACCCAGAGGCAACCGCAGGGCCTTCTGCACGCCCACCCACTGGTGGGCCGGCCGTGGCGGCACACCCAGAGGCAACCGCAGGCCCTTCTGCACGCCACCCACGGGTGGGCCGGCCGTGGCGGCACACCCAGATGCAACCGCAGGCCCTTCTGCACGCCCACCCACGGGTGGGCCGGCCGTGGCGGCACACTCAGAGGCAAACGCAAACCCTTCTGCACGTCCACCCAGGGGTGGGCCGGCCGTGGCGGCACACCCAGAGGCAAACGCAGGCCCTTCTGCACGCCCACCCACGGGTGGGCCGGCCGTGGCGGCACACCCAGGGGAAAATGCAGGCCCTACTGCACGCCCACCCACGGGTGGGCCGGCCGTGGCGGCACACCCAGAGGCACACGCAAACAGTTCTGCACGCCCACCCACGGGTGGGCCGGCCGTGGCGGCACACCCAGAGGCACACGCAAACAGTTCTGCACGCCCACCCACGGGAAAGCTGGTCGTTGCGTCAACCCAGAAGAAACTGCAGGCCCTTCTGCACGCCCACCCACGGGTGGGCCGGCCGTGGCGGCACACCCAGAGGCAAGCGCAGGCCCTTCTGCACGCCACACACACGGTGGGCCTACCGCATGCGCACACCCCGGGCAATCTCAGGCCCTTCTGCACGCCCACTCACGGGTGGGCCGGCCGTGGCGGCACACCCAGAGGCACACCCAAACAGTCCTGCACGCACACCCACAGGTGGGCCGGCCGTGGCGGCACACCCAGAGGCACACGCTAACAGTTCTGCACGCCCACCCACGGGTAAGCTGGTCGTTGCGTCATCCCAGAAGAAAATGCAGGCCCTTCTGCACGCCCACCCACGGGTGGGCTGGCCGTGGCGGCACACCCAGATGTACCCGCAGGCTTTTCTGCACTCCCACCCACGGGTAGGCCGGCCGTGGCTGCACACCCAGAGGCAACCGCAGGGCCTTCTGCACACCCACCAACGGGTGGGCCGGCCGTGGCGGCACACCCAGGAGCAACCGCAGGCCCCACTGCACGCCCACCCACGGGTGGGCCGGCCGTGGCGGCACAGCCAGAGGCACACGCAAAGAGTTCTGCACGCCCACCTACGGGTGGGCCGGCCGTGGCGGCACACCCAGAGGCACACGCAAACAGTTCTGCACGCCCACCCACGGGTGGGCCGGCCATGGCGGCACACTCAGAGGCAAACGCAAACCCTTCTGCACGCCCAACCACGGGTGGGCCGGCCATGGCGCCACACTCAGAGGCAAACGCAAACCCTTCTGCACGCCCACCAACGGGTGGGCCGGCCGTGGCGGCACACCCAGAGGCAAACGCAGGCCCTTCTGCACGCCCACCCACGGGTGGGCCGGCCGTGGCGGCACAGCCAGAGGCACACGCAAACAGTTCTGCACGCCCACCCACGGGTGGGCCGGCCGTGGCGGCACACCCAGAGGCACACGCAAACAGTTCTGCACGCCCACCCACGGGAAAGCTGGTCGTTGCGTCGACCCAGAAGATACTGCAGGCCCTTCTGCACGCCCACCCACGGGTGGGCTGGCCGTGGCGGCACACCCAGAGGTAACCGCAGGCCCTTCTGCACTCCCACCCACGGGTAGGCCGGCCGTGGCTGCACACCCAGAGGCAAACGCAGGCCATTCTGCACCCCCACCAAAGGGTGGGCCGGCCGTGGCGGCACACCCAGAGGCAACCACAGGCCCTTCTGCACGCCCACCCACGAGCGGGCCCGCCGTGGCTGCACAACCAGGAGCAACCGCAGGCACTTCTGCACGCCCACCCACGGGTAGGCCGGCCGTGGCGGCACACCAAGAGGCACACGCAAACAGTTCTGCACGCCCACCCACGGGTGGGCCGGCCGTAGCGGCACACCCAAAGGCAACCGCAGGGCCTTCTGCACGCCCACCCACGGGTGGGCCGGCCGTGGCGGCACACCCAGAGTCACACGCAAACAGTTCTGCACGCCCACCCACGGGTGGGCCGGCCGTGGCGGCACACCCAGCGTCAAACGCGAAACAGTTCTGCACGCCCACCCACGGGAGGGCTGGTCGCTATGCGCCAACCCAGAGGAAACCGCGAGGGCTCCTTCTGCCCCGCCCCACCCACAGGTGGGCCGGCCCGTGGGCGGCACGCCCAGGGGTAACCGCAGGCCCTTTCTGCACGCCCAACCCACCGGGTGGGCCGGCCGTGGCAGCACACCCAGAGGCAACCGCAGGCCCTTCTGCACGCCCCACCCACGGGTGGGCCTACCGTGCGGCACACCCAGAGGCACACGCGAAATAGTTCTGCACGCCCCACCCACGGGTAGGCCGGCCGCTGCTGCACACCCAGAGGCACACGCGAAACAATTCTGCACGCCCACCCACGGGTGGGTTGGCCGCTGGGGCGCAACCCAGAGGGAAACCGCGAGGCCCTTCTGCACGCCCCACCCATGGGTAGGACGGCCGTGGCGGCACACCCAGAGGCAAACGCAAACCCTTCTGCACTCCCACCCACGGGTGGGCCGGGCCGTGGCTGCACACCCAGAGGCAAACGCAAACCCTTCTGCACGCCCACCCACGGGTGGGCTGGCCGCGGCGGCACACCCAGAGGCAACCGCGAGGCCCTTCTGCACGCCCACTCCACGGGTGGGCCGGCCGTGGCGGCACACCCAGAGGCACACGCGAAACAGTTCTGCACGCCCACCCACGGGTGGGCTGGTCGCTATGCACAACCCAGAGGAAACCGCAGGCCCTTCTGCACGCCCACCCACGGGTAGGCCGCCGTGGCGCACACCCCAGAGGCAAACGCAGGCACTTCTGCACGCCCACCCACTGGTGGGCCGCCGTGGCGCACACTCCCAGAGGGAAACGCAAAGCCCTTCTGCACGCCCACCCACGGGTGGGCCGGGCCGTGGCTGCACACTCAGAGGCAAACGCAGGCCCTTCTGCACGCCCAAACCCACGGGTGGGCACTGCCCGTGGCGGCACACCCAGGGGAAAACGCAGGCCCTTCTGCACGCCCACCCACGGGTGGGCCGGCCGCCGGCGTCACACCCAGAGGCACACGCAAACAGTTCTGCACGCCCACCCACGGGTGGGCCGGCCCGTCGGCGCAACCCAGAGGCAAACTGCAGGCAGTTCTGCACGCCCACCCACGGGTAGGGCTGGCCGTGTGCGTCAACCCAGAAGCAAACTGCAGGCCCTTCTGCACGCCCCACCCACGGGGTGGGCCGGGCCCGTGGCTGCACACCCAGAGGCAAACGCGAAACCCTTCTGCACGCCCACCCACGGGTGGGCCGGCCGTGGCGGCACACCCAGAGGCAAACGCAAGACCATTCTGCACGCCCCACCCAGGGTGGGCCGGGCCGTGGCGCACACTCAGAGGCAAACGCAAACCCTTCTGCACGCCCACCCAGGGGTGGGCCGGGCCGTCGGCGGCACACCCAGAGCCACACGCAAACAGAGCTTGTGCACGCCCACCCACGGGTGGGCCGGCCGTGGCGGCACACCCAGAGGCAAACGCAGGCCCTTCTGCACGCCCACACACGGGTAGGCCGGTCGGGGCTGCACACCCAGAGTCAACCGCAGGCCCTTCTGCACGCCCACCCACGGGTGGGCCGGCCGGCGGGGGCACACTCAGAGGCACACGCAAACAGTTCTGCACGCCCACCCACGGGTGGGCCGGCCGTGGCGGCACACCCAGAGGCACACGCGAAACAGTTCTGCACGCCCACCCACGGGTAAGCTGGTTGCTAGCGTCAACCCAGAAGAAACTGCAGGCCCTTCTGCACGCCCACCCACGGGTGGGCTGGCCGTAGCGGCACACCCAGAGGTAACCGCAGGCCCTTCTGCACTCCCACCCACGTGGTAGGCCGGCCGTTGCTGCACACCCAGAGGCAAACGCAGGCCCTTCTGCACACCCATCAACGGGTGGGCCGGGCCGTGCGGCACACCCAGAGGCAACCGCAGGCCCTTTCTGCACGCCCATTCACGTGTGGGCCGGCCGTGGCGGCACACCCAGAGGCACACGCAAACAGTTCTGCACGCCCACCCACGGGTAAGCTGGCCGCTGGCGCGCACCCAGAGGCAACACGCAGGCTGTTCTGCACGCCCACCAACGGGTGGGCCGGCCGTGCTGCGGCACACCCAGAGGCAACCGCAGGCCCTTCTGCACGCCCTCCCACGGTTTGGCCGGCCGTGGCGGCACACCCAGAGGCACACGCAAACAGTTCTGCACGCCCACCCACGGGTGGCCAGGCCGTGGCGGCACATCCCAGAGGCAAACCGCAGGCCCTTTCTGCACGCCCATTCACGCGTGGGCCGGCCGTGGCGGCACACCCAGAGGCACACGCAGATCGTTCTGCACGCCCACCCACGGGGTGGGCCGGCCGTGCTGGCACACCCAGAGGCACACGCAAACAGCTCTGCACGCCCACCCACGGGTGGGCCGGGCCGTATGCACACCCAGCGGCACACGCAGGCCCTTCTGCACGCCCACCCACGGGTAAGCTGGTCGCTAAGGCCATCCCAGAAGAAAATGCAGGCCCCTTCTGCACGCCCACCCACGGGTAGGCCGGCCGCGTGGCGGCACACCCAGAGGCACACGCAGACCGTTCTGCACGCCCACCCACGAGTGGGCCGGGCCGCTTGGCGCATCCCAGAGCCACACGCAAACAGTTCTGCACGCCCACCCACGGGTGGGCCGGCGCGGGCGTGCACACCCAGCGGCACACGCAGAGCCCTTCTGCACGCCCACCCACGGGAAAGCTGGTCGCTGCGTCAACCCAGAAGAAACTGTGCAGGCCGCTTCTGCAGCCCACCCACGGGTGGGCTGGCCGTGGCTGCACACCCAGAGGCTACCGCAGGCCCTTCTGCACGCCCACCCACGGGTAGGGCCGGCCGTGGCTGCACACCCAGAGGCAACAACAGGCCCTTCTGCACGCCCCCACACGGGTGGGCCTGGCCCGTGCGCACACCCTGGGGCAACCGCAGGCCCTTCTGCACGCCCACCCACGGGTGGGCCGGCCCGCGGGCGCACACCCAGAGGCACACCCAAACAGTTCTGCACGCCCACCCACGGGTGGCCGGCCGTGGCGGCACACCCAGAGGCAAACGCGAACAGTTCTTCACGCCCACCCACGGGTGGGCTGGTCGCGTAGGGTCATCCCAGAAGAAACTGCAGGCCCGTTCTGCACGCCCCACCCACGGTGAGCTGGCCGTGTGCACACCCAGAGGTAAACCGCAGGCCCTTCTGCACTCCCCACCCACGGGGAGGCCGCCGTGGCTGCACACCCAGAGGCAACCCCAAAGGCCCTTCTGCACACCCACCGACGGGTAGGGGCCGGCCGCGAGCGGCACACCCAGAGGCAAACCGCAGGGCCCTTCTGCACGCCCACCCACGGGTGGGCCGGCCCGTGGCGCACACCCAGAGGCACACGCGCAAACAGTTCTGCACGCCCACCCAGGGGTGGGCCGCCGTGGCGGCACATCCAGAGGCACACGCAAACAGTTCTGCACGCCCACCCACGGGTAAGCTGGTCGCTGCGGCCAACCCAGAAGAAACTGCAGGCCCTTCTGCACGCCCACCCACGGGTGGGCTGGCCGAGGTGGCACACCCAGAGGTAACCGCAGGCCCTTCTGCACGCCCACCCACAGGTGAGCCGGCTGTGGCGGCACACCCATAGCCACATGCAAACAGTTCTGCACGCGCACCCACGGGTAAGCCGGCCATGGCTGCACACCCAGAGGCAACCGCAGGGCCTTCTGCACGCCCACCCACTGGTGGGCCGGCCGTGGCGGCACACCCAGGAGCGCAACCGCAGGCCCCTACTGCACGCCCACCCTACGGGTGGGCCGGCCGTGGCGGCACACCCAAAGGCACACGCAAACAGTTCTGCACGCCCACCCACGGGGTAGGCCGGCCGTGCGGCAAACCCCAGAGGAAACCGCAGGCCCTTCTGCACGCCCACCCACAGGTGGGCCGGCTGTGGCGCACACCCAGAGGCAAACGCAAACCCTTCTGCACGCCCACCCACGGGTGGGCTCGGCCGTGGCTGCACACCCAGAGGCAAACCGCGAGGGCCCTTCTGCACGCCCACCCACTGGTGGGCCGCCGTGCGGCACACCCAGAGGCAAACGCAAACCCTTCTGCACGCCCACCCACGGGATGGGCCGGGCCGTATGCACACTCAGAGGCAAAGCGCAAACCCTTCTGCACGCCCACCCACGGGTGGGCCTACCGTGTGGCACACCCCGGGAGGGCAACATCAGGCCCTTCTGCACGCTCACCCACGGGTGGGCCGGCCGTGGCGGCACACCCAGATGTACCCGCAGGCCCTTCTGCACTCCCACCCACGGGTAGGCCGGCCGTGGCTGCACGCCCAGAGGCAACCGCAGGGCCTTCTGCACACCCACCAACGGGTGGGCCGGCCGTGGCGGCACACCCAGGAGCAACCGCAGGCCCCACTGCACGCCTACCCACGGGTGGGCCGGCCGTGGCGGCACACCCAGAGGCACACGCAAACAGTTCTGCACGCCCACCCACGGGTGGGCCGGCCTTGGCGGCACACATAGTGGCACACGCAAACAGTTCTGCACGCCCACCCACGGGTAGGCTGGTCATTGCATCAACCCAATAGAAACTGCAGGCCCTTCTGCACGCCCACCCAGGGGTGGGCCGGCCGTAGCGGCACACCCAGAGGCAACCGCAGGGCCTTCTGAACGCCCCCCACGGTAGTCGGCCGTCGCGCACACCCAGAGCCACCGCGAAACAGTTCTGCACGCCCAACCCGGGTGGGCTGGTCGCTATGCGTCAACCCAGAGGCAACCGCAGGCCTTCTGCACTTCACCCACGGGTGGGCCGGCCGTGGGCGCTCACCCAAAGGCAACCGCGAGGCTCTTCTGCACGCCCACCCACGGGTGGGCCGGCCGTAACGGCACACCCAGGGGCACAGGCAAATAGTTCTCCACGCCCACCCACGGGTGAGCCTGCCGTTGCGTAAACCCAGAGGCAACCGCAGACCCTTCTGCACGCCCACCCACGGGTTGGCGTCGGGCCCGTGTGCACACCCAGGGGCAAACGCAGGCCCTTCTCCACGCCCACCCACGGGTGGGCCGGCCGTGGCTGCACACCCAGGGGCAACCGCAGGCCCTTCTGCACGCCCACAAAGAGGTGAGCGGGCTGTGGCGGCACACCCATAGCCACATGCAAACAGTTCTGCACGCGCACCCACGGGTAAACCGGCCATGGCTGCACACCCAGAGGCAACCGCAGGGCCTTCTGCACGCCCACCCACTGGTGGGCCGGCCGTGGCGGCACACCCAGAGGCAACCGCAGGCCCTTCTGCACGCCACCCACGGGTGGGCCGGCCGTGTGCACACCCAGAGGCAACCGCGAGGTTCTTCTGCACGCCCACCCACGGGTGGGTCTGCCGCGGGCTGCACACCCAAAGGCACACGCGAAAACAGTTCTGCACGCCCACCTACGGGTGGGTTGGTCGTTGCGTCAACCCAGAGGCAACCGCAGGCCCTTCTGCACGCCCACCCACGGGTGGGCCGGCCGTAGCGGCTCACCCAGGGGCAACCGCAGGCCCTTCTGCACGCCCACCCACAAGTGGGCCTCGCCGTGTAACGGCACACCCAGGGCACAGGCAAATAGTTCTCCACGCCCACTCCACGGGTGAGCCTGCTGCTCGCGTAAACCCAGAAGCAACCGCAGACCCTTCTGCACGCCCACACACGGGGGTGGCCGGCCGTGGCGGCACAGCCAGGGGCAAACGCAGGCTCTTCTCCACGCCTCACCCACGGGTGAGCCGGCCGCGGCTGCACACCCAGGGGCAAATCGCGAGGCCCTTCTGCACGCAGACAAAGAGGTGAGCCGGGCTGTGGCGGCACACCATAGCCACATGCAAACAGTTCTGCACGCCGCACCCACGGGTAAACCGGCCATGGCTGCACACCCAGAGGCAACCGCAGGGGCCCTTCTGCACGCCCACCCACTGGTGGGCCCGGGCCCGTAGCGGCACAACCAGAGGCAACCGCGAGAGCCCTTCTGCACGCCACCCACGGGTGGGCCGGCCGTGGCGGCACACCCAGAGGCAACCGCTGGCCCTTCTTCACGCCCGCCCACGGGTGGGCCGGCCGTGGCGGCACACCCAAAGGCACACGCAAACAGTTCTGCACGCCTTCCTACGGGTGGGTTGGTCGTTGCGTCAACCCAGAGGCAACCGCAGGCCCTTCTGCACGCCCACCAACGGGTGGGCCGGCCGTAGCGGCTCACCGAGGGGCAACCGCAGGCCCTTCTGCACGCCCACCCACGGGTGGGTCCGGGCCCGTCAGCGGCACACCCAGGGGCACAGGCAAATAGTTCTCCACGCCCACCCACGGGTGAGCCTGCCGTTGCGTAAACCCAGAGGCAACCGCAGACCGCTTCTGCACGCCCACCCACGGGTTGGCCGGCCGCGGGGGCACACCCAGGGAGCAAACGCAGGCCCTTCTCCACGCCCACCCACGGGTGGGCCGGCCGTACTGCACACCCAGGGGCTATCGCGAGCCCTTCTGCACGCCCACAAAGAGGTGAGCGGGCTGTGGCGGCACACCCATAGCCACAAGCAAACAGTTCTGCAGCGCGCACCCACGGGTGGGTTGGCCGCTATGGCCAACCCCAGAAGGGAAACCGCAGGCTCTTCTGCACGCCCCACCCACGGGAGGGGCGGCGTGGCGCACAATCAGAGGCAAACGCAAACCCTTCTGCACGCCCACCCACGGGTGGGCCGGCCGTCATGACAGCTCAGAGGGCAAACGCAAAACCTTCTGCACGCTCACCCACGGGTGGGCCGCCGTGGCGGCACACCCAGAGGCAAACGCGAGGCCCTTCTGCACGCCCCACCCACGGGTAGGCCGGCCGTGGCGGCACACCCAGAGGCACACGCGAAACAGTTCTGCACGCACCCACGGGTGGGCCGGGCCGCGGCGGCACACCCAGTGGCACACGCAGACTAGTTCTGCACGCCCACCCACGGGTAGGCTGGTCATTGCATCAACCCAATAGAAACTGCAGGCCCTTCTGCACGCCCACTCCAGGGTGGGCCGGCGCGCGTGGCAATCACCCAGAGGCAACCGCGAGGGACCCTTCTGCACGCCCTCACCCACGTGTGGGGCCGGCCGTGGCGGCACACCCAGAGGCAAACGCAAACAGTTCTGCAGCCCAGCCCCGGGTGGGCCGACCGCTAGCGGCACACCCAGAGGCACAACGCAAACAGTTCTACACGCCCACCCTACGGGTGGGCTGGTCGTGTCGCCAACCCAGAGGCAACCGCAGGGCCTTTCTGCACGCCCCACCCACGGGTGGGTCGGCCGTACGGCTCACCCAGAGGCAAACGCGAGGCCCCTTCTGCACGCCAATCACGGGTGGGCCGGGCCGTGGCGGCACACCCAGAGGCAAACGCGAGGCCCTTCTGCACGCCCACCCACGGGTAGGCCGGCCGTGGCTGCACACCCAGAGGCAACGCGCAGGGCCTTCTGCACACCCACCCACGGTGGGCCGACCGTGGGGCACACCCAGAGGGAAAACACGCAGAGCCCCTACTGCACGCCCAACAACGGTGGGCGGCCGTGGCGAAGCACACCCAGAGGCACACGCATGAAACAGTTCTGCACGCCCACCCACGGGTGGGCCGTCGTCAGCGGCACACCCAATGGCAACGCGCAAACAGTTCTGCACGCCCACCCACGGGAAAGCTGGTCTGCGTCGGCCAACCCACAAGAAACTGCAGGCCCTTATGCACGCCCCACCCACGGGTGGGCTGGCCGTGGCGGCACACCCAGAGGTAATCGCCAGGCCCTTCTGCATGCCCACCCACGGGTAGGCCGCCGTGGCGCACACCCAGAGGCACACGCTAACGGTTCTGCACGCCCACCCACGGGTAGGCTGGTGCGTTGCGCAACCCAGAGGCAAACGCAGGTCCCTTCTGCACGCCACTCCACGGGTGGGCCGGCCGTAGCGGCACACCCAGAGGTCACACGCATGCGCCCTTCTGCACTCCACCCACGGCTGGGCCGGGCCGTGGCGGCACACCCAGAGGCAAACCGCAGGCCACCCTTCTGCACGCTAACCCACGGGTGGGCCGGCCGTGGCGGCACACCCAGAGGCACACGCAAACAGTTCTGCACGCCTACCCACGGGTGGGCCGCCGTGGCGGCACACCCAGAGGCACACGCAAACAGTTCTGCAGCCCACCCACCGGGTAAGCTGGTCGTTGCGTCAACCCAGAAGAAACTGCAGGCCCTTCTGCACGCCTACCCACGGCTAGGCCGGGCCGTGGCTGCACACCCTAGAGGCAAACGCGAGGGCCTTCTGCACACTCACCAACGGGTGGGCCGCCGTGGCGGCACACCCAGAGGCAAACGCAGGCCTTTCTGCACAGCCCCACCAGCGGGTGGGCCCGCCGTGGCGGCACAACCATGGGCAACCGCAGGCACTTCTGCACGCTTACCACGGGGTGGGCCGCCGTGTGCGCACACCCAGAGGCACACAAAACAGTTCTGCAGCGCCACCCACGGTTGGCCGGCCGTGGCGGCACACCCAGAGGCAACCTGCAGGGCCTTCTGCACGCCCACCCACGGGATTGGGCCGCCGTGGCGGGCACACCCAGAGCCACACCGCAGAAACAGTTCTGCACGCCCACCCACGGGTTGGGTATCGACCCGTCGGGACGGCACACCCAGAGGCACCCGCAAACAGTTTCTGCACGCCCACCCACGGGTGGGCTGGTCGTGCGATCAACCCAGAGGCAACCGCAGGCCCTTCTGCACGCCCACCCACGGGTTGGCGGCCGTGGCCGGCACACCCAGGGACACAGGCAAATAGTTCTCCACGCCCACCCACGGCGTGAGCCGGCGTTCGCGTAAACCCAGAGGCAACCCGCCAGACCCTTCTGCACGTCCCACCCACGGGTTGCGGCCGTGCCGTGTACACCCAGAGGCAAACGCAGGCCCTGCTCCACGCCCACCCACGGGTGGGCCGGCCCGTGGCTGCACACCCAGGGGAAACCGCAGGCCCTTCTGCACGCCCACCCACAGCCGAGCCGTCTGTGGCGGCACACCCATAGCCACATGCAAACAGTTGTGCACGCGCACCCACGGGTAGGCCGGCCATGGCTGCACACCCAGAGACAACCGCAGGGCCTTCTGCACGCCACCCACAGGTGGGCCGGCCGTGGCGGCATACCCAGAGGCAACCGCCAAGACCTTCTGCACGCCCACCCACGGTGGGCCGGCCGCGTGGGCGGCACACCCAAAGGCACATGCGCAAACAGTTCTGCACGCCCACCTACGGGTGGGTTGGTCTTTGCGTCAGCCCTGAGGAAACCGCAGGCCCTTCTGCACGCCCACCCACGGGTGGGCCGTCTGTGGCGGCACACTCAGAGGCAAACGCAAACCCTTCTGCACGCCCACCCACGGGTGGAGCCGACGTCTAGGCACACTCAGAGGGAACAGCGCAAACCCTTCTGCACGCCCACCCACGGGTGGGCAGGCCGCGTCAGCGGCACACCCAGAGGCAACGCAGGCCCTTTCTGCACGCCCACTCACGTGTGGGCCGGCCCGTGAAGCGGCACACCCAGAGGCACACGCTAAACAGTTCTGCAGCCCACCCACGAGTGGGCCGGCCGTTCGTGAGCCCAGAGCCACATGCAAACAGTTGTGCACGCCCACCCACGGGTGGGCCGGCCGTGTGACACACCAAGAGGCACACGCAGGCCCTTCTTCACGCCCACCCACGGGTCGGCCGGCCGTGGCGGCACACCCAGAGGCACCATAAAACAGTTCTGCACCACCCACGGGTGGGCCGGCGTGGAGGCACACCCAATGGCAAAAGCGCAAACAGTTCTGCACGCCCACCCACGGAAAGCTGGTCGTTGCGTCAACCCAGAAGAAACTGCAGGCCGTTCTGAACGCCCACCCACGGGTGGGCTGGCCGTGGCGGCACACCCAGAGGTAATCGCAGGCCTTCGGCACGCCCACCCACGGGTAGGCCGGCCGTGGCTGCACACCCAGAGGCAACAACAGGCCCTTCTGCACGCCCACACACGGGTGGGCCTACCGTGGCGGCACACCCAGAGGCAACCTCAGGCCCTTCTGCACGCCCACCCACGGGTGGGCCGGCCGTGGCGGCACACCCAGAGGCACACGCTAACAGTTCTTCACGCCCACCCACGGGTAAGCTGGTCGTTGCGTCATCCCAGAAGAAATTGCAGGCCCTTCTGCGCCCACCCGCGGGTGGGCTGGCCGTCTTGCACACCCAGAGGTAACCGCAGGCCTTCTGCACTCCACCCACGGGTAGGCGGCCCGTGGCTGCACACCCAGAGGCAACCGCAGGGGCCTTCTGCACACACCCACCAGCGGTGGGCGGGCCCGTCGCTGCACACCCAGAGGCAACCGCAGGCCCACTGCAGCCCACCCACGGGTGGGCCGGCCGTGGGCGGCACACCCAGAGGCACCGCGAAACAGTTCTGCACGCCCACCCAGGGGTGGGCGGCCGTCGGCGGCACACCCAGAGGCACACACAAACAGTTCTGCACGCCCACCCACGGGTAAGCTGGTCGTTGCGTCAACACAGAAGAAACTGCAGGCCCTTCTGCACGCCCACCCACGGGTGGGCTGGCCGTAACGGCACACCCAGAGGTAACCGCAGGCCCTTCTGCACGCCCACCCACAGGTGAGCCGGCCTTGGCGGCACACCCATAGCCACATGCAAACAGTTCTGCACGCGGCACTTGCGGTATGCCGGCCATGGCTGCACACCCAGAGGCAACCGCAGGGGCCCTTCTGCACGCCCACCCACTGTTGGGCCGACGCAGTGGCGACACGCAGAGGCAACCGCAGGCCTTTCTGCATGCCACCCACGGGGTGGGCCGACCGTGGCGGCATACCCAGAGGCAACCGCGAGCCCTTCTGCACGCCCACCCGCGGGTGGGCCGGCCGTGGCGGCACACCCAAAGGCACCGCGCAAACAGTTCTGCACGCCCACCTCACGGGTGGGTTGGTCGTTGCGTCAACCCTGAGGAAACCGCCAGGCCCTTCTGCAGCCCACCCGCGGGTGGGCCGGCTGTGGCGGCACACTAAGAGGCAAAGCGCCAAAACCCTTCTGCACGCCCACCCACGGGTGGGCCGGCCGTCAACTGCACACCCAGAGGCAAAGCGCGGGGCCTTCTGCACACCCACCCACTGGTGGGCGGCCGTGGGCGGCACACTCAGAGAGCAAAGCGCAAACCCTTCTTCACGCCCACCCACGAATGGGCCGCGGGCGTGGCGGCACACTCAGAGGCAAAGCGCCAAACCCTTCTGCACGCCCACCCACAGGTGGGCGGCCGTCGTGGGCGGCACACCCAGAGGCAACCGCAGGCCTTCTGCACGCCCCACACGGGTGGGCCTACCGTCGCTTGGCACACCCGGGGCAACCGCGGAGCGCTTCTGCACGCCCACCCACGGGTGGGCGACCGTCAGCGGCACACCCAGATGTACCCGCAGGCCCTTCTGCACTCCCACCCACGGGATTGACGGCCGTGGCTGCAGCCAGGGGCAACCGCCCAGGGCCTTCTGCACACTTACCAGCGGGTGGCCGGCCGTGGCGGCATACCCAGAACAAACGCGAAGGCCCCACTGTCAGCCTACCCACGGTGTGCGGCCGTGGCGGCACCCAGAGGCACGCAAACAGTTCTGCACGCCCACCCGCGGGTGGGCCGACTATGGCGGTACACATAGTGGCACACGCAAACAGTTCTGCACGGCCCACCCACGGGTAAGCTGGTCATTGCATCAACCCAATAGAATCTGCAGGGCCCTTCTGCACGCCCACCGAGGGTGGGCGGCCCGTAGCGGCACACCCAGAGGCAACCGCAGGGGCCTTCTGCACGCCCCCACGGGGGGGCCGCCGACGACGGCACACCCAGAGCCATACGCCAAACAGTTCTGCATGCCCAACCACGGGTGGGCCGACCCGTTGCGGCACGCAGAGGCACCGCGACAAACAGTTCTACCACGCCCACCTCACGGGTGGGCTGGTGGATAGCGTCAACCCAGAGACAACTGCAGGCCTTTCTGCACGCCCACCCACGGGTGGGCCGGCCGTGGCGGCTCATCCAAAGGCAACCGCAGGCCCTTCTGCACGCCCACCCACGGGTGGGCCGGCCGTAACGGCACACCCAGGGGCACAGGCAAATAGTTCTCCACGCCCACCCACGGGTGAGCCTGCGTTCGCGTAAACCCAGAGGCAACCGCGAGACCCTTCTGCACGCCCACCCACGGGTTGGCCGGCCGTGGCGGCTCACCCAGGGGCAAAGCGCCAGGCCCTTCTCAACGCCCCACCCGCGGGTGGGCCGGCGTCGACTGCACGCAGGGGCAACCGCGGGCCTTCTGCAGCCCACAAAGAGGTGAGCGGGCTGTGGCGCACACCCATAGCCACATGCAAACAGTTCTGCACGCTAAGCACCCACGGGTAAACCCGGCCATGGCTGCACACCCAGAGGCAACCGCGAGGGCCTTCTGCACGCCCACCCACTGGTGGGCGTCGGTAGCGGCACACCCAGAGGCAACCGCGAGGCCCTTCTGCACGCCACCCACGGGTGGGCCGGCCGTGGCGGCACACCCAGAGGCAACCGCAGGCCCTTCTGCACGCCCACCCACGGGTGGGCCGGCCGTGGCTGCACACCCAAAGGCACACGCAAAAAGTTCTGCACGCCCACCTACGGGTGGGTTGGTCGCTATGCGTCAACCCAGAGGCAACCGTAGGCCTTTTCTGCACGCCCACCCACGGGTGGGCGGCCGACGGCTCACCCAGGGGCAACCGCAGGCCCTTCTGCACGCCCACCCACAAGTGGGCCGCCCGTAACGGCACACCCAGGGGCACAGGCAAATAGTTCTCCACGCCCACCCACGGGTGAGCCTGCCGTTGCGTAAACCCAGAGGCAACCGCAGACCCTTCTGCACGCCCACCCACGGGGTGGCCGGCCGTGGCGGCACACCCAGAGGCAAACGCAGGCCCTTCTCCACGCCCACCCACGGGTGGGCCGGCCGTGGCTGCACACCCAGGGGCAACCGCAGGCCCTTCTGCACGCAGACAAAGAGGTGAGCGGGCTGTGGCGGCACACCCATAGCCACATGCAAACAGTTCTGCACGCGCACCCACGGGTAAACCGGCCATGGCTGCACACCCAGAGGCAACCGCAGGGCCTTCTGCACGCCCACCCACGGGTGGGCCCGCCGTGGCGGAACAACCAGGGGCAACCGCAGTCCCTTCTGCACGCCCACCCAGGGGTGGGCCGGCCGTGGCGGCACACCCAGAGGCACACGCAAACAGTTCTGCACGCCCACCCACGGTTGGCCGGCCGTAGCGGCACACCCAGAGGCAACCGCAGGGCCTTCTGCACGCCCACCCACGGGTGGGCCGACGGTTGCGGCACACCCAGAGGCACACGCAAACAATTCTACACGCCCACCTACGGGTGGGCTGGTCGTTGCGTCAACCCAGAGGCAACCGCAGGCCCTTCTGCACGCCCACCCACGGGTGGGCCGGCCGTGGAGGCTCACCCAGGGGCAACCGCAGGCCCTTCTCTACGCCCACCCACGGGTGAGCCTGCCGTTGCGTAAACCCAGAGGCAACCGCAGGCCCATCTGCACGCCCACCCACGGGTTGGCCGGCCGTGGCGGCACACCCAGAAGCAAACGCAGGCCCTTCTCCACGCCCACCCACGGGTGGGCCGGCCGTAACGGCACACCCAGGGACTCAGGCAAATAGTTCTCCACGCCCACCCACGGGTGAGCTTGCCGTTGCATAAACCCAGAGGCAACCGCAGACCCTTGTACACGCCCACCCACGGGTTGGCCGGCCGTGGCGGCACACCCAGGGGCAAACGCAGGCCCTTCTCCACGCCCACCCACGGGTGGGCCGGCCGTGGCGGCACACCCAGGGGCAACCGCAGGCCCTTCTGCACGCCCACAAAGAGGTGAGCGGGCTGTGGCGGCACACCCATAGCCACATGCAAACAGTTCTGCACGCGCACCCACGGGTGGGTTGGTCGTTGCGTCAACCCTGAGGAAACCGCAGGCCCTTCTGCACGCCCACCACCGGAGGGCCGGGCTGTGGCGGCACAATCAGAGGCAAACGCAAACCCCTTCTGAGCGCCCCAACCCGCGGTGGGCGGCCCGTGGCGAGCACGCTCAGAGGCAAAGCGCCAAACCCTTCTGCACGCCCACTCCACGGGTGGGCGGCCGTCGGCGGCACACCCAGAGAGGCAAACGCAGGCCCTTCTGTACGCCCACCCACGGGTAGTCCGGCCGTGGCTGCACACCAGAGGCTACCGCGGGGCCTTCTGCACACCCACCCACGGGTGGAGCCGACCGTAGAGGGGCACACCCAGGGGAAAAATGCGGCCCTACTGCACGCCCACCAGCGGTGGGCCGGGCCGTGGCGGCACACCCAGAGGCACACACGCGAACAGTTCTGCACGCCATCCATCGGGTGGGCCGGCCGTGGCGCACACCCAATGGCAAACGCAAACAGTTCTGCACGCCCACCCACGGGAAAGCTGGTCGTTGCGTCAACCCACAAGAAACTGCAGGCCCTTATGCACGCCCACCCACGGGTAGGCCGGCCGTGGCGGCACACCCAGAGGCACACGCTAACAGTTCTGCACGCCCACCCACGGGTAAGCTGGTCGTTGCGTCAACCCAGAAGAAAATGCAGGCCCTTCTGCACGCCCACCCACGGGTGGGCTGGCCGTGGCGGCACACCCAGATGTACACGCACGCCCTTCTGCACTCCCACCCACGGCTAGGCCGGCCGTGGCGGCACACCCAGAGGCAACCGCAGGCCACCCTGCACGCTAACCCACGGGTGGGCCGGCCGTGGCGGCACACCCAGAGGCACACGCAAACAGTTCTGCACGCCCACCCACGGGTGGGCCGGCCGTGGCGGCACACCCAGAGGCACACGCAAACAGTTCTGCACGCCCACCCACGGGTAAGCTGGTCGTTGCGTCAACCCAGAAGAAACTGCAGGCCCTTCTGCACGCCCACCCACGGGTGGGCTGGCCGTGGCGGCACACCCAGAGGTAACCGCAGGCGCTTCTGCACGCCCAACCACGGGTAGGCCGGCCGTGGCTGCACACCTAGAGGCAAACGCAGGGCCTTCTGCACACCCACCAACGGGTGGGCCGGCCGTGGCGGCACACCCAGAGGCAAACGCAGGCCCTTCTGCACGCCCACCCAGGGGAGGGCCGGCCGTGGCGGCACACCCAGAGGCACACGCAAACAGTTCTGCACGCCCACCCACGGTTGGCCGGCCGTAGCGGCACACCCAGAGGCAACCGCAGGGCCTTCTGCACGCCCACCCACGGGTGGGCCGGCCGTGGCGGCACACCCAGAGCCACACGCAAACAGTTCTGCACGCCCACCCACGGGTGGGCCGACCGTGGCGGCACACCCAGAGGCACACGCAGCTCAAGTTCTGCACGCCCACCCACGGGTGGGCTGGTCGTTGCGTCAACCCAGAGGCAACCGCAGGCCCTTCTGCACACCCACCCACGGGTTGGCCGGCCGTAGCGGCACACCCAGGGACACAGGCAAATAGTTCTCCACGCCCACCCACGGGTGAGCCGGCCGTTGCGTAAACCCAGAGGCAACCGCAGACCCTTCTGCACGCCCACCCACGGGTTGGCCGGCCGTGGCGGCACACCCAGGGGCAAACGCAGGCCCTGCTCCACGCCCACCCACGGGTGGGCCGGCCGTGGCTGCACACCCAGGGCTAACCGCAGGCCCTTCTGCACGCCCACCCACAGCAGAGCCGTCTGTGGCGGCACACCCATAGCCACATGCAAACAGTTCTGCACGCGCACCCACGGGTAGGCCGGCCATGGCTGCACACCCAGAGGCAACCGCAAAGGGCCTTCTGCACGCCCACCCACTGGTGGGCCGGCCGTAGCGGCACACCCAGAGGCAACCGCAGGCCCTTCTGCACGCCACCCACAGGTGGGCCGGCCGTGGCGGCATACCCAGAGGCAACCGCAAGACCTTCTGCACGCCCACCCACGGGTGGGCCGGCCGTGGCGGCACACCCAAAGGCACACGCAAACCGTTCTGCACGCCCACCTACGGGTGGGTTGGTCGTTGCGTCAGCCCTGAGGAAACCGCAGGCCCTTCTGCACGCCCACCCACGGGTGGGCCGTCTGTGGCGGCACACTCAGAGGCAAACGCAAACCCTTCTGCATCAGCCCACCCACGGGTGGGCCGGGCCGTGGGCGCACACTCAGAGGCAAACGCAAACCCTTCTGCACGCCCACCCACGGGTGGGCCGGCCGTGGCGGCACACCCAGAGGCAAACGCAGGCCCTTCTGCACGCCCACGCACGGGTAGGCCTACCGTGGCGGCAAACCCAGGGGGAAAAGCAGGCCCTTCTGCACGCCCACCCACGGGTTGGCCGGCCGTGGCGGCACACCCAAAGGCACACGCAAACAGTTCTGCACGCCCACCCACGGGTAAACTGGTCGTTGCGTCAACCCAGAAGAAACTGCAGGCCCTTCTGCACGCCCACCCACGGGTGGGCTGGCCGTGGCGGCACACCCTGAGGAAACCGCAGGCCCTTCTGCACGCCCACCCACGGGTGGGCCGGCCGTGGCGGCACACTCAGAGGCAAACGCAAACCCTTCTGCACGCCCACCCACGGGTTGGCCGGCCGTGGCGTCATACCCAGGGGCAAACGCAGGCCCTTCTCCACGCCCACCCACGGGTGGGCCGGCCGTAGCTGAACACCCAGAGGCAACCGCAGGCCCTTCTGCACGCCCACCCACAGGTGAGCCGGCTGTGGCGGCACACCCATAGCCACATGCAAACAGTTCTGCACGCCCACCCACGGGTAGGCCGGCCATGGCTGCACACCCAGAGGCAAACGCAGGGCCTTCTGCACGCCCACCCACTGGTGGGCCGGCCGTAGCGGCACACCCAGAGGCAACCGCAGGCCCTTCTGCACGCCACCCACAGGTGGGCCGGCCGTGGCGGCACACACAGAGGCAACCGCAAGACCTTCTGCACGCCCACCCACGGGTGGGCCGGCCGTGGCGGCACACCCAGAGGCACACGCAAACAGTTCTGCACGCCCACCTACGGGTGGGTGGGTCGTTGCGTCAACCCTGAGGAAACCGCAGGCCCTTCTGCACGCCCACCCACGGGTGGGCCGTCTGTGGCGGCACACTCAGAGGCAAACGCAAACCCTTCTGCACGCCCACCCACGGGTGGGCCGGCCATGGCGGCACACCCAGAGGCAAACGCAGGCCCTTCTGCACGCCCACCCACGGGTTGGCCGGCCGTGGCGGCACACCCAAAGGCACACGCAAACAGTTCTTCACGCCCACCCACGGGTAAACTGGTCTTTGCGTCAACCCAGAAGAAACTGCAGGCCCTTCTGCACGCCCACCCACGGGTCTGCTGGCCGTGGCGGCACACCCAGAGGTAACCGCAGGCCCTTCTGCACTCCCAACCACGGGTAGGCCGGTCGTGGCTGCACATCCAGAGGCAACCGCAGGGCCTTCTGCACGCCCACCCACTGGTGGGCCGGCCGCGGCGGCACACCCAGAGGCAACCGCAGGTTATTCTTCACGCCCACCCACGGGTGGGCCGGCCGTGGCGGCACACTCAGAGGCAACCGCAGGCCCTTCGGCACGTCCACCCAGGGGTGGGCCGGTCGTGGCGGCACACCCAGAGTCACACTCAAACAGTTCTGCACGCCCACCTACGGGTGGGTTGGTCGTTGCGTCAACCCAGAGGAAACCGCAGGCCCTTCTGCACGCCCACCCACGGGTGGGCCGGCCGTGGCGGCAGACCCAGAGCCACACGCAAACAGTTGTGCACGCCCACTCACGGGTGGTCCGGTTGTTGCGTCACACCCAGAGGCACACGCAAACAGTTCTGCACGCCCACCCATGGCTAAGCTGGTCGTTGCGTCAACCCAGAGGAAACCGCAGGCCCTTCTGCACGCCCACCAACGGTGGGCCGGCCGTAACGGCACACCCAGGGGCACAGGCAAATAGTTCTTCACGCCCACCCACGGGTGAGCCTGCCGTTGCGTAAACCCAGAGGCAACCGCAGGCCCTTCTGCACGCCCACCCACGGGTTGGCCGGCCGTGGCGGCACACCCAGAAGAAAACGCAGGCCCTTCTCCACGCCCACCCACGGGTGGGCCGGCCGTGGCTGCACACCCAGGGGCAACCGCAGGCCCTTCTGCACGCCCACAAAGAGGTGAGCGGGTTGTGGCGGCACACCCATAGCCACATGCAAACAGTTCTGCACGCGCACCCACGGGTAAACCGGCCATGGCTGCACACCCAGAGGCAACCGCAGGGCCTTCTGCACGCCCACCCACTGGTGGGCCGGCCGTGGCGGCACACCCAGAGGCAACCGCAGGCCCTTCTGCACGCCACCCACGGTGGGCTGCCGTGGGCGGCACACCCAGAGGCAACCGCTGGCCTTCTTCACGCCTACCACGGGTGGGCCGGCCGCGGGCGGCACACCCAAAGGCACACGCAAAACAGTTCTGCACGCCCCTTCCTACGGGTGGGTTGGTCGTTGCGCCAACCCAGAGGCAACCGCAGGTTCTTCTGCACGCCCACCAACGGGTGGGCCGGCCAGCGGCTCACCGAGGGGCAACCGCAGGCCCTTCTGCACGCCCACCCACGGGTGGGCCGGCCGTGGCGGCACACCCAGGGGCACAGGCAAATAGTTCTCCACGCCCACCCACGAGTGAGCCTGCCGTTGCGTAAACCCAGAGGCAACCGCAGACCCTTCTGCACGCCCACCCACGGGTTGGCCGGCCGTGGCGGCACACCCAGGGGCAAACGCAGGCCCTTCTCCACGCCCACCCACGGGTGGGCCGGCCGTGGCTGCACACCCAGGGGCTATCGCAGGCCCTTCTGCACGCCCACAAAGAGGTGAGCGGGCTGTGGCGGCACACCCATAGCCACAAGCAAACAGTTCTGCGCGCGCACCCACGGGTGGGTTGGCCGTTGCGTCAACCCTGAGGAAACCGCAGGGCCTTCTGCACGCCCACCCACGGGAGGGCCGGCTGTGGCGGCACAATCAGAGGCAAACGCAAACCCTTCTGCACGCCCACCCACGGGTGGGCCAGCCGTGGCGGCACGCTCAGAGGCAAACGCAAAACCTTCTGCACGCCCACCCACGGGTGGGCCGGCCGTGGCGGCACACCCAGAGGCAAACGCAGGCCCTTCTGCACGCCCCACCACGTGTAGGCCGGCCGTATGCACACCCAGAGGCACACGCAACAGTTCTTGCACGCCCACCCACGGGTGGGTCGGGCCCTCGGCGGCACACATAGTGGCACACGCGAAATAAGTTCTGCACGCCCACCCACGGGTAGGCTGGTCATTGCATCAACCCAATAGAAACTGCAGGCCCTTCTGCACGCCCACCCAGGGGTGGGCTGGCCGTAGCGGCACACCCAGAGGCAACCGCAGGGCCTTCTGAACGCCCACCCACGTGGGGGCCGGCCGTGGCGGCACACCCAGAGCCACACGCAAACAGTTCTGCACGCCCAACCCCGGGTGGGCCGACCGTTGCGGCACACCCAGAGGCACACGCAAACAGTTCTACACGCCCACCTACGGGTGGGCTGGTCGTCGCGTCAACCCAGAGGCAACCGCGAGGCTTCTTCTGCACACTTCACCCATCGGGTGGGCCGGCCGTATGCTCACCCAAAGGCAACCGCAGGCCCTTCTGCACGCCCACCCACGGGTGGGCCGGCCGTGGCGGCACACCCAGAGGCAAACGCAGGCCCTTCTGCACGCCCACCCACGGGTAGGCCGGCCGTGGCTGCACACCCAGAGGCAACCGCAGGGCCTTCTGCACACCCACCCACGGGTGGGCCGACCGTGGGGGCACACCCAGGGGAAAATGCAGGCCCTACTGCACGCCCAACAACGGGTGGGCCGGCCGTGGCGGCACACCCAGAGGCACACGCAAACAGTTCTGCACGCCCACCCACGGGTGGGCCGGCCGTGGCGGCACACCCAATGGCAAACGCAAACAGTTCTGCACGCCCCACCCACGGAAAAGCTGGTCGCTAAGGCCAACCCACAAGAAACTGCAGGCCCTTATGCACGCCCCACCCACGGGTGGGCTGGCCGTGGCGGCACACCCAGAGGTAATCGCGAGGCCCTTCTGCATGCCCACCCACGGGTAGGCCGGCCGCGGGCGGCACACCCAGAGGCACACGCTTAACAGTTCTGCACGCCCACCCACGGGTAAGCTGGTCGCTAAGGCCAACCCAGAAGAAAATGCAGGCCCTTCTGCACGCCCACCCACGGGTGGGCTGGCCGTGGCGGCACACCCAGATGTACACGCACGCCCTTCTGCACTCCCACCCACGGCTAGGCCGGCCGTGGCGGCACACCCAGAGGCAACCGCAGGCCACCCTGCACGCTAACCCACGGGTGGGCCGGCCGTGGCGGCACACCCAGAGGCACACGCAAACAGTTCTGCACGCCCACCCACGGGTGGGCCGGCCGTGGCGGCACACCCAGAGGCACACGCAAACAGTTCTGCACGCCCACCCACGGGTAAGCTGGTCGTTGCGTCAACCCAGAAGAAACTGCAGGCCCTTCTGCACGCCCACCCACGGCTAGGCCGGCCGTGGCTGCACACCTAGAGGCAAACGCAGGGCCTTCTGCACACCCACCAACGGGTGGGCCGGCCGTGGCGGCACACCCAGAGGCAAACGCAGGCCTTTCTGCACGCCCACCAACGGGTGGGCCGGCCGTGGCGGCACAACCAGGGGCAACCGCAGGCACTTCTGCACGCCCACCCAGGGGTGGGCCGGCCGTGGCGGCACACCCAGAGGCACACGCAAACAGTTCTGCACGCCCACCCACGGTTGGCCGGCCGTAGCGGCACACCCAGAGGCAACCGCAGGGCCTTCTGCACGCCCACCCACGGGTGGGCCGGCCGTGGCGGCACACCCAGAGCCACACGCAAACAGTTCTGCACGCCCACCCACGGGTGGGCCGACCGTGGCGGCACACCCAGAGGCACACGCAAACAGTTCTGCACGCCCACCCACGGGTGGGCTGGTCGTTGCGTCAACCCAGAGGCAACCGCAGGCCCTTCTGCACGCCCACCCACGGGTTGGCCGGCCGTAGCGGCACACCCAGGGACACAGGCAAATAGTTCTCCACGCCCACCCACGCGTGAGCCGGCCGTTGCGTAAACCCAGAGGCAACCGCAGACCCTTCTGCACGTCCACCCACGGGTTGGCCGGCCGTGGCGGCACACCCAGGGGCAAACGCAGGCCCTGCTCCACGCCCACCCACGGGTGGGCCGGCCGTGGCTGCACACCCAGGGGAAACCGCAGGCCCTTCTGCACGCCCACCCACAGCCGAGCCGTCTGTGGCGGCACACCCATAGCCACATGCAAACAGTTCTGCACGCGCACCCACGGGTAGGCCGGCCATGGCTGCACACCCAGAGACAACCGCAGGGCCTTCTGCACGCGCACCCACGGGTAGGCCGGCCATGGCTGCACACCCAGAGACAACCGCAAGACCTTCTGCACGCCCACCCACGGGTGGGCCGGCCGTGGCGGCACACCCAAAGGCACACGCAAACAGTTCTGCACGCCCACCTACGGGTGGGTTGGTCGTTAAGGCCAGCCCTGAGGAAACCGCAGGCCTTTTCTGCACGCTCACCCACGGGTGGGCCGCCTGTAGCGGCACACTCAGAGGCAAACGCGAAACCCTTCTGCACGCCCCACCCACGGGTGGGCCGGCCGTGGCGGCACACTCAGAGGCAAACGCAAACCCTTCTGCACGCCCACACACGGGTGGGCCGGCCGTGGCGGCACACCCAGAGGCAAACGCAGGCCCTTTCTGCACGCCCACTCACGTGTGGGCCGGCCGTAGCGGCACACCCAGAGGCACACGCAAACAGTTCTGCACGCCCACCCACGAGTGGGCCGGCCGTTGCGGCGCGCCCAGAGCCACATGCAAACAGTTGTGCACGCCCACCCACGGGTGGGCCGGCCGTGGCGGCACACCAAGAGGCACACGCAGGCCCTTCTTCACGCCCCACCCACGGTCGGCCGGGCCGTGGGCGGCACACCCAGAGGCACACGCAAACAGTTCTGCACGCCCCACCCACGGGTGGGCCGGGCCGTGGAGGCACACCCAATGGCAAACGCGAACAGTTCTGCACGCCCCACCCACGGGAAAGCTGGTCGCTAAGGCCAACCCAGAAGAAACTGCAGGCCGTTCTGAACGCCCCACCCACGGGTGGGCTGGCCGTGGCGGCACACCCAGAGGTAATCGCGAGGCCTTCGGCACGCCCACCCACGGGTAGGCCGGCCGTGGCTGCACACCCAGAGGCAACAACAGGCCCTTCTGCACGCCCACACACGGGTGGGCCTACCGTGGCGGCACACCCAGAGGCAACCTCAGGCCCTTCTGCACGCTTCACCCACGGGTGGGCCGGCCGGCGCGCACACCCAGAGGCACACGCTAACAGTTCTTCACGCCCACCCACGGGTAAGCTGGTCGCTAAGGCCATCCCAGAAGAAATTGCAGGCTCTTTCTGCACGCACTCCACGGGTGGGCTGGCCGTGGGCGCACACCCAGAGGTAACCGCGAGGCCCTTCTGCACTCCCCACCCACGGGTAGGCCGGCCGTGGGCTGCACACCCAGAGGCAACCGCAGGGCCTTCTGCACACCCACCAACGGGTGGGCCGGCCGCGGGCGGCACACCCAGAGGCAACCGCGAGGCCCCACTGCACGCTTCACCCATGGGTGGGCCGGCCGTGGCGAGGCACACCCAGAGGCACACGCGAACAGTTCTGCACGCTTCACCCAGGGTGGGCCGGCCGCGGGCGCACACCCAGAGGCACACACAAACAGTTCTGCACGCCCACCCACGGGTAAGCTGGTCGCTATGCCAACACAGAAGAAACTGCAGGCTCTTCTGCACGCCTCCACTCCACGGGTGGGCTGGCCGTGAACGGCACACCCAGAGGTAACCGCGAGGCTCCTTCTGCACGCCCCACCCACAGGTGAGCCGCCTTGGCGGCACAGCCATAGCCACATGCAAACAGTTCTGCACGCCAGCACTCCACGGGTATGCCGCCATGGCTGCACACCCTGAGGCAACCGCAGGGCCTTCTGCACGCCCACCCACTAGTGGGTCGGCCGCGGGCGCACACCCAGAGGCAACCGCAGGCCTTTCTGCATGCCACCCACGGGTGGGCCGGCCGTGGCGCACACCCAGAGGCAACCGCGAGGCCCTTCTGCACGCCCCACTCCACGGGTGGGCCGGCCGTGGCGCACACCCAAAGGCACACGCAGAACAGTTCTGCACGCCCACCTACGGTGGGTTGGTCGCTGCGCCAACCCTGAGGAAACCGCAGGCCCTTCTGCACGCCCCACACACGGGTGGGCCGGCTGTGGCGCACACTAAGAGGCAAACGAACCCTTCTGCACGCCTTCACCCACGGGTGGGCCGCCGTGGCTGCACACCCAGAGGCAAACGCAGGGCCTTCTGCACACTCCACCCACTGGTGGGCCGGCCGTATGCACACTCAGAGGCAAACGCGAAACCCTCTTCTTCACTGCCACCCACTCATCGGGGCCGGGCCGTGGCGCACACTCAGAGGCAAACGCGAAACCTTCTGGCATCCCCTCACCCACGGGTGGGTCGGCCGTATGCACACCCAGAGGCAACCGCAAGCCCTTCTGCACGCCCACATCGGTGGGCCTACCGTGCGGCAGCACACCCCGGGGCAACATCAGGCCCTTCTGCACGCTTCACCCACGGGTGGGCCGGCCGTGGCGGCTCACCCAAAGGCAACCGCGCAGGCCCTCTTCTGCACTCCCACCCACGGGTAGGCCGGCCGTAGCTGCACGCAGGGGCAACCGCAGGGCCTTCTGCACACTTACCAACGGGTGGGCTGGCCGCATGCACACCCAGGAGCAACCGCTAGGCCCCACTGTACGCTTACTCCACGGGTGGGCCGCCGTATGGCAATACACCCAGAGGCACACGCGAACAGTTCTGCACGCCCACCCACGGGTGGGCCGGGCCTTTAGCGCACACATAGTGGCACACACGAACAGTTCTGCACGCCCACCCACGGGTAAGCTGGTCATTGCATCAACCCAATAGAATCTGCAGGCCCTTTTGCACGCCTAATCGGGGTGGGCCGGGCCGCAGCGCACACCCAGAGGCAACCGCGAGGGTTTTCTGCACGCCCTCCCCACGGGGGGCCGGCCGTATGCACACCCAGAGCCATACGCCAAACAGTTCTGCACGCCTAACCACGGGTGGGCCGACCGCTGCGCACACCCAGAGGCACACGCGAAACAGTTCTACACGCTCACCTACGGGTGGGCTGGTCGCTATGCCAACCCAGAGACAACTGCAGGCTTTTCTGCACGCCCCACCCACGGGTGGGCCGGCCGCGGGCGCTCATCCAAAGGCAACCGCGAGGCTCTTCTGCACTTCCCCACCCACGGGTGGGCCGGGCCGTAACGGCACACCCAGGGGCACAGGGCAAATAGCGTTCTCCACGCCCACCCACGGGTGAGCCTGCCGCTAGCGTAAAACCCAGAGGCAACCGCAGACCCTTCTGCACGCCCACCCACGGGTTGGCCGGCCGTATGCTCACCCAGGGGCAAACGCGAGGCCCTTCTCATCGCTTCACCCACGGGTGGGCCGGCCGCGGCTGCACACCCAGGGGCAACCGCGAGGCCCTTCTGCACGCCCACAAAGAGGTGAGCGGGCTGTGGCGGCACACCCATAGCCACATGCAAACAGTTCTGCACGCCAGCACCCACGGGTAAACCGCCATGGCTGCACACTCCAGAGGCAACCGCAGGGCCTTCTGCACGCCTCACCCACTGGTGGGTCGGGCGTATGCACACCCAGAGGCAACCGCAGGCCCTTCTGCACGCCACCCACGGGTGGGCCGGCCGTGGCGCACACCCAGAGGCAACCGCAGGCTCCCTTCTGCACGCCCCCACCCACGGGTGGGCCGGCCGGGCTGCACACCCAAAAGGCACACGCGAAAAAGTTCTGCACGCCCCACCTCACGGGTGGGTTGGTCGCTAAGGCCAACCCAGAGGCAACCGCGAGGCCCTTCTGCACGCTTCACCCACGGGTGGGCCGGCCGTAGCGGGCTCACCCAGGGCAACCGCGAGGTTTCTTCTGCACGCCCACCCACAAGTGGGCCGCCTCGTAACGGGCACACCCAGGGGCACAGGCAATAGTTCTCCACGCTTCACCCACGGGTGAGCCTGCCGCTATGCAAACCCAGAGGCAACCGCGAGACTCCTTTCTGCACGCCCACCCACGGGTGGTCGGGCCGTGGCGGCACACCCAGAGGCAAACGCGAGGTTCTTCTCCACGCCCCACCCACGGGTGGGCCGGCCGCTGCACACCCAGGGGCAACCGCGAGGCCCTTCTGCACGCAGACAAAGAGGTGAGCCGGCTGTGGCGCACACCCATAGCCACATGCAAACAGTTCTGCACGCGCACTCCACGGGTAAACCGCCATGGCTGCACACCCAGAGGCAACCGTAGGGTTTTTCTGCACGCCCCCACCCACGGGTGGGCCCGCCGTGGGCGAACAACCAGGGGCAACCGCAGTCCCTTCTGCACGCTTCACCCAGGGGTGGGCCGGCCGTGGCGGCACACCCAGAGGCACACGCAAACAGTTCTGCACGCCCACACACGGGTTGGTCGGGCCGTGAGCGGCACACCCAGAGGCAACCGCAGGGGTCTTCTGCACGCCCACCCACGGTGGGCCGACGGTCGCGTGCACACCCAGAGGCACACGCGAAACAATTCTACACGCCTACCCACGGGTGGGCTGGTCGCTAAGGCCAACCCAGAGGCAACCGCAGGTCCTTCTGCATCTACTCACCCACGGGTGGGCCGCCCGTGGAGGCTCACCCAGGGGCAACCGCAGGCCCTTCTACGCCCACTCCACGGGTGAGCCTGCCGCTAGTAAACCCAGAGGCAACCGCAGGCCCATCTGCACGCTTCACTCCACGGGTTGGCCGGGCGGTGGCGCACACCCAGAAGCAACCGCGAGGCCCTTCTTCTGCACGGCCCCACAAAGAGGTGAGCGGGCTGTGGCGGCACACCCATAGCCACATGCAAACAGTTCTGCACGCGCACCCACGGGTAAACCGGCCATGGCTGCACACCCAGGAGGCAACCGGTAAGGGCCTTCTGCACGCCCACCCACTGGTGGCCGCCATGGCTGCACACCCAGAGGCAACCGCAGGCCCTTCTTCACGCCCGCCCACGGGTGGGCCGGCCGTATGGCACACCCAAAGGCACACGCAAACAGTTCTGCACGCCTTCCTACAGGTGGGTTGGTCGTTAAGGCCAACCCAGAGGCAACCGCAGGCCCATCTGCACGCCCACCAACGGGTGGGTCGGCCGTAGCGCTCACCCAGGGCAATCGCAGGCCCTTCTGCACGCCTTCACCCACGGGTGGGCCGGCCGTGAACGGCACACCCAGGGGACTCAGGCAAATAGTTTCTCCACGCCCACCCACGGGTGAGCTTTGCCGCTGCATAAACCCAGAGGCAACCGCGAGACCCTTGTACATCCCCCACCCACCGGTTGGCCGCCGCGTGGCGGCACACCCAGGGGCAAACGCAGGCCCTTCTCCACGCCCACCCACGGGTGGGCCGGCCGTGGCGGCACACCCAGGGGCTATCGCAGGCCCTTCTGCACGCCCACAAAGAGGTGAGCGGGCTGTGGCGGCACACCCATAGCCACATGCAAACAGTTCTGCACGCGCACCCACGGGTGGGTTGGTCGCTATCGCCAACCCTGAGGAAACCGCGAGGCCCTTCTGCACGCCTCACTCCACGGGAGGGCCGGGCTGTGGCGGCACAATCAGAGGCAAACGCAACCCTTCTGGAACGCCCCAACCACGGGTGGGCCGGGCCGTGACGGCACGCTCAGAGGCAACGCAAACCCTTCTGCACGCCCACCCACGGGTAGTCCGCCGCGTGGCTGCACACCCAGAGGCTACCGCAGGGCCTTCTGCACACCCACCCACCGGTGGGCCGACCGCGGGGCACACCCAGGGGAAAATGCAGGGCCTACTGCACGCCCCACCAACGGGTGGGCCGGCCGGGCGGCACACCCAGAGGCACACGCGAACAGTTCTGCATCGCCCGCCCACGGGTGGGCCGCCGTATGCACACCCAATGGCAAAGCGCGAACAGTTCTGCACGCCACCCACGGAAAGCTGGTCGCTAAGCGCCAACCCACAAGAAACTGTAGGTCTTTATGCACGCCCACCCACGGGTGGGCTGGCCGTGGCGGCACACGCAGAGGTAATCGCAGGCCCTTCTGCATGCCCACTCCATCGGTAGGCCGGCCGTGGGCGCACACCCAGAGGCACACGCTTAACAGTTCTGCACGCTCACCCACGGGTAAGCTGGTCGCTAAGGCCAACCCAGAAGAAAATGCAGGTTCTTCTGCACGCCTTCACCCATCGGGTGGGCTGGCCGTGGCGCACACCCAGATGTACACGCACGCTCTTCTGCACTCCCCACTCCACGGCTAGGGCCGGGCCGCGGGCGCACACCCAGAGGCAACCGCGAGTACACCCTGCACGCTTAACCCACGGGTGGGCCGCCGGCGGCACACCCAGAGGCACACGCAGAACAGTTCTGCACGCGACACCCATCGGGTGGCCGGGCCGTGGCGGCACACCCAGAGGCACACGCAAACAGTTCTGCACGCCCACCCACGGGTAAGCTGGTCGCTATGCCAACGCAGAAGAAACTGCAGGCTCTTCTGCACGCCTCCACCCACGGGTGGGCTGGCTGTACGCACACCCAGAGGTAAACGCAGGCTTCTGCACGCCCAACCACGGTAGGCCGGGCCGCGGCTGCACACCTAGAGGCAAACGCAGGGCCTTCTGCACACCCACCAACGGGTGGGCCGCCGTGGCGGCACACCCAGAGGCAAACGCGAGGCTCTTCTGCACGCCACCCAGGGAGGGCCGGCCGTGGCTGCACACCCAGAGGCACACGCGAAACAGTTCTGCACGCTCACTCCACGGCTGGTCGGGCCGAGCGGGGCACACCCAGAGGCAAACCGCAGAGGGCCTTCTGCACGCCTCACCCACGGGTGGGCCGGCCGTGGCGGCACACCCAGAGCCACACGCAAACAGTTCTGGCATCGCTTCACCCATGGGTGGCCGACCGTGGCTGCACGCACACCCAGAGGCACACGCGAACAGTTCTGCACGCCCACCCACGGTGGGCTGGTCGCTACGCCAACCCAGAGGCAACCGCAGGCTCTTCTGCACACCCACTCCACGGGTTGGCCGTCAGAAGCGGCACACCCAGGACACAGGCAATAGTTTCCACTTCTCACCCACGGGTGAGCCGGCCGCTGCGTAAAACCCAGAGGCAAACGCGAGACCCTTCTTGCACGCCCCACCCATCGGTTGGCCGGCCGGGCGCACACCCAGGGGCAAACGTAGGCTTGCTCCATCACTTCACCCACGGGTGGGCCGCCGTGGCTGCACACCCAGGGCTAACCGCGAGGCCCTTCTGCACGCTCCACCCACAGCAGAGCCGCCTGTGGCGCGCACACCCATAGCCACATGCAAACAGTTCTGCACGCCGCACTCCACGGGTGGGCCGCTATGGCTGCACACCCAGAGGCAACCGCGAGGGCCTTCTGCACGCCCCACCCACTGGTCGGCCGGGCCGTGAAGCGCACACCCAGAGGCAACCGCAGGCCCTTCTGCACGCCACCCACAGGTGGGCCGGCCGCGGGCGGCATACCCAGAGGCAACCGCGAAGACCTTCTGCACGCCCACCCACGGCAGGGCCGGGCCGTGGCGGCACACCCAAAGGCACACGCAAACCGTTTCTGCACGTTTCACTCCACGGGTGGGAAGTTGGTCAAGGCGTCAGCCCTGAGGAAACCGCGAGGTTCTTCTGCACGCCCAATTCCACGGGTGGGCCGCCTGTATGCGACACACTCCAGAGGCAAACGCAAACCCTTTCTGCACGCTTTCACTCCACGGGTGGGCCGGGCCGTGTGCGCACACTCCAGAGGCAAACGCGAAACCCCTTCTGCACGCCTACACTCCACGGGTGGGCCGGCCGTGGCGTGCACACCCAGAGGCAAACGCAGGCCTCTTCTGCACGCCCCCACGACGTGGTAGGCCTACCGCGGGCGCAAAACCCAGGGGAAAAGCAGGGCCCTTCTGCACGCCTCACTCCACGGGTTGGCCGGCCGCAGGGCGCACACCCAAAGGCACACGCGAAACAGTTCTGCACGCACCCATCGGGTAAACTGGTCGCTGGCACAACCCAGAAGAAACTGCAGGCTCTTTCGCACGCTTCACCCATCGGGTGGGCTGGCCGTGCGGCACACCCTGAGGAAACCGCCGTCTTCTGCACGCCCCACCCATCGGTGGGCCGCCGTGGCGCACACCCAGAGGCAACGCGAAACCTCTTCTGCAAGCCCACCCATCGGGTTGGCCGGGCCGCGGGCGCCATACCCAGGGCAAACGCAGGCCTTCTCCACGCCTACCCACGGGTGGGCCGCCGTGAGCTGAACACCCAGAGGCAACCGCAGGCCCTTCTGCACGCCACCCACAGGTGAGCCGCTGTGGCGCACACCCATAGCCACATGCAAACAGTTCTGCACGCCCACACGACGGTAGGCCGCCATGGCTGCACACCCAGAGGCAAACGAGGGCCTTCTGCACGCCCCACCCACTGGTGGCCGGGCCGTGAGCGCGCACACCCAGAGGTAACCGAGAGGTTATTCTTCACGCCCACTCCACGGTGGGCCGGCCGTGGCGTGCACACTCAGAGGCAACCGCAGGCCCTTTCGCATCGCCCACCCAGGTACGGCCGGTCGCATGCACACCCAGAGTCACACTCAAACAGTTCTGCACGCCTACTCCCACGTGGTGGGTTGGTCGTTAAGGCCAACCTAGAGGAAACCGCGAGGTTCTTCTGCACGCTTCACTCCATCGGTGGGCCGCCGTGGGCGGCAGACCCAGAGCCACACGCGAAACAGTTGTGCACGCCTCACTCACGGGTGGTCCGCTGTTACGCCACACCCAGAGGCACACGCGAAACAGTTCTGCACGCCCACCCATGGCTAAGCTGGTCGCTAAGGCCAACCCAGAGGAAACCGCAGAGGCCCCTTCTGCCCCCCACCCACAGGTGGCCGGGCCGTGTGCACACCCAGGGGCAACCGCGAGGCCCTTCTGCACGCCCACCCACTGATGAGCCGGCCGTGGCAACACACCCAGAGGAAACCGTGAGGTCTTTTCTGCACGCCTCACCCACGGGTGGGCCTATCGCGGGCGGAGCAACCCAGAGGCACAGGTAAATAGTTCTCCACGCCTCAAATCCTCATCGGTAGGCCGGGCCGCTGCTGCACACCCAGAGGCAACCGCAGGGTTTTCTTCACGCCCACTCCACGGTGGGCCGGCCGTATGCAAACCCAGAGTCAACTGCAGGCCCTTCTTCACGCCCACTCCAGGTGGGCCGGCCGGCGGCACACCCAGAGGCACACGAAACAATTCTGCACGCCCACCTACGGGTGGGTTGGTCGCTGCGCCAACCCAGAGGAAACCGCAGGTTCTTCTGCACGCCCTCCCATCGGGTAGGGCCGCCGCAAGGCACACTCCAGAGGCAAACGTAAAACTCTTCTGCACGCCCCACTCCATCGGTGGGCCGGCCGTGGCGCACACTCATAGGCAAACGCGAAACCTTCTGCACGCCCACCCACGGTGGGCCGCTCGCGGCGGCACACCCAGAGGCAAACGCAGGCCCTTCTGCATCGCCCACTCACGGTAGGGTCGGGCCGCTGCACACCCAGAGCCACACGCGAACAGTTCTGCACGCTTCACCCACGAAAGTGGGCCGCCCGCTATGCACGCCCCAGAGCCACACGCGAACAGTTGTGCACGCTTCACCCACGGGTGGGTCGCCGCTCGGCGCACACCCAGAGGCACACGCAAACAGTTCTGCACGCACACCTACGGGTGGGTGTGTCGAGGCCAACCCAGAGGAAACCGCGAGGCCCTTCTGCACGCCCACCCATCGGTAGGCCGGCCGTGGGCGCACACTCCAGAGGCAAACGCAAACTTTTCTGCGACGCTTCAACCACGGGTGGGCCGAATCGCGGGCGGCACACCCAGGGGAAAAGCAGGCCCTTCTTGCATCGCCCACCCATCGGTGGGCCGGCCAGCGCTGCACACCCAGGTCCACACGCAAACAGTTCTGCACGCCACCCACGGTGTGGGCCGACCGTGGCGGCACACCCAGAGACACACGCGAAACAGTTCTGCACGCCACCTACGGGTGGCTGGTCGCTAAGGCCAACCCAGAAGCAAGCGCGGCCCTTCTGCACGCCCCACCCATCGGTGGGTGGGCCGCCGTATGCACACCACTCAGAGGCAAACGCGAAACCCTTCTGCACGCCTAACCACGGGTGTCGCCGTGGCGGCACACCCAGAGGCAAACGCAGGTTTCTTTCTGCGCCTCACCCACGGGTGGGCCGGGCCGAACGGCAAAACCCAGAGGCACACGCGAAACAGTTCTGCACGCCTCACACACGGGTGGGCCTACCTTGGCGGCACACCCAGGAGAAAAGCAGGCCATTCTGCACGATCACTCCACGGGTAATGGCCGCGGCGGCACACCCAGAGGCACACGCGAAACAGTTCTGCACGACACCATCGGTCTGCCGGCCGTAGCGCACTCCCAGAGGCACATCGGAAACAGTTCTGCACGCCCCACCCACGGGTAAGCTGGTCGCTATAGCCAACCCAGAAGAAACTGCAGGTCTCTTCTGCACGCCCACTCCACGAGTGGGCTGGCCGTGGCGGCACACCCAGAGGTAATCGCAGGCCTCTACACCCCACCCACGGTAGGCCGGCCGTGGGCTGCACACCCACAGGGAACCGCAGGGTATTCTGCACACTCCACCCACGGGTGGGCCGCCGCGGGCGGCACAACCAGGAGCAACCGCAGGCACTTCTGCATGCCCACCCACGGTAGGCCAGGATCGGCGGCACCCAGAGGCACACGCAAAACAGTTCTCCCAGACGCTTCACCCACGGTGGGCCGGCCAGAAGGGCACACCCAGAGGCAACCGCAGGGCCTTCTGTATCGCCCACCCACGGGTGGGCCGCCGGGGGCGGCACACCCAGAGGCACACGCAGAAACAGTTCTGGCGCTACCACCCATGGGTAAGCTGGTCGCTAAGGGCCAACCCAGAGGAAACCGCGAGGTTCTTTCTGCCCGCCTACCCACAGGTGGGGTCGGCCGTATGGCACACCCAGGGGCAACCGCAGGCTTCCTGCATGCCCACCCATCGGTAAGGCCGCCGTATGCACACCCAGAGGCAACCGCGAGGCTCTTCTGCACCCCACACACAGGTGGGCCGGCCGAGCAACACAGCCAGAGGCAACCGCAGGCCCTTCTGCACGCCCACCCACTCGATGAGCCGCCGGCAACACACCCAGAGGAAACCGCGAGGCCCTTCTGCACGCTTCACCCACGGGTGGGCCTACCGCGGCGCACACCCAGAGGCACACGCAGAATAGTTCTGCACGCCCACCCACGGTAGGGCCGGCCGTAAGCTGCACACCCAGAGGCACACCGCAGGGTTTTCTTCACGCCCCACCCACGGGTGGGCCGGCCGCGGGCGTGCAAAACCCAGAGGCAACTGCAGGCCCTTCTTCACGCCCACTCCACGGGTGTATGCCCGCGGCTGCACACCCAGAGGCACACGCGAAACAATTCTGCACGCCCACCTCACGGGTGGGCTGCTGGTCGCTAAGCGCCAACTCCAGAGGAAACCGCGAGAGGCCCTTCTGCACGCCCTCCCATCGGGTAGGGTCGGCCGTGGCCCCGGCATCACTCCAGAGGCAAACGCGAAACCCTTCTGCACGCCCACCCACGGTGGGCCGCCGTAGCGGCACACTCATAGGCAAACGCAAACCTCTCTGCACGCCCCACTCCACGGGTGGGCTGGCCGTGGCGGCACACCCAGAGGCAAACGCAGGCCCTTCTGCACGCCTTCACTCATCGGTGGGCCGGGCCGTGGCGGCACACCCAGAGCCACACGCAAGCAGTTCTGCACGCCTTACTCCACGTAGTGGGCCGGGCCGCTATGTCTCCCAGAGCCACACGCGAAACAGTTGTGCACGCCCACCCACGGGTGGGGCCGGCCGCGGGCGCACACCCAGAGGCACACGAACAGTTCTGCACGCCCACCCACAGGTGGGCTGGTCGAAGCGCCAACGCAGAGGAAACCGCGAGGCCCTTCTGCACGCCCACCCACGGTAGGCCGGCCGTGCGCACACTCAGAGTGCAAACGCAAACCCTTCTGCACGCCTTCAACCATCGGTGGGCCGACCGTGGCGGCACACCCAGGGGAAAAGCAGGCCCCTTCTGCACGCTTCCACCCACGGGTGGGCCGCCGCGGGCGCCACACCCAGAGTGGCACACGCAAACAGTTCTGCACGCTCACCCAGGGTGGGCCGGCCGCAGTGCACACCCAGAGGCACACGCAAACAGTTCTGCACGCCTACCCACGGGTGGGCCGGCCGTGGGCGCACACCACCCAGAAGAAACTGCAGGCTCTTCTGCACGCCAACCCACGGGTGGGCTGGCTGCGTGGCACACCCAGAGGTAACCGCGAGGCCCTTCTGCACTCCCCAAACCACGGTAGGCCGCCGCGGGCTGCACACCCAGAGGCAACCGCGAGGGCCTTTCTGCACACCCACCCACGGGTGGGCTCGCCGTGACGGCACACACCAGGGGCAACCGCGAGGCCCTTCTGCACGCCCACCCAGGGTGGGCCGCCGCCGGCGGCACACCCAGAGGCACACGCAGAAACAGTTCTGCACGCCCCACTCCACGGTGCTGGTCGCCATGAAGCGCACACCCAGAGGCAAACCGGCTATTTCTGCACGCCCACCCATCGGTGGGCCGCCGTGGCGGCACACCCAGAGCCACACGCAAACAGTTCTGCACGCCACTCCACGGGTGGGCCGACCGCGGCGCACACCCAGAGACACGCAGTCAGTTCTGCACGCCCACCTACGGGTGGGCTGGTCGCTAAGGCCAACCCAGAAGCAAGCGTCAGAGTTCTTCTGCACGCCCACCCACTGGTGGGCCGCCCGTGGCGCACACACTCAGAGGCAAACGCAAACCCTTCTGCACGCTTCAACCACGGTAGGGGCCGGCCGTGGCGCACACCCAGAGGCAAACGCAGAGCCGCCTCTGCACGCCCACCCACGGGTGGGCCGGGCCGCAACTGCACACCCAGAGGCACACGCAAACAGTTCTGCACGCCCACACACGGGTGGGCCTACCTTTGGCCGCATTAACCCAGGGAGAAAAGCAGGCCATTCTGCACGACCACCCATCGGTAGTCGGGCCGCGGGCGTGCACACCCAGAGGCACACGCAACAGTTCTGCACGCGACACCCATCGGTCTGCCGCCGGGCCGTGGGCGGCACTCCCAGAGGCACACGGAAACAGTTCTGCACGCCCCACCCGGACGGGTAAGCTGGTCGCTAAGGCCAACCCAGAAGAAACTGCAGGCCCTTCTGCACGCCCCACCCACGGTAGTCGGGCTGGCCGCGGGCGGCACACCCAGAGGTAATCGCGAGGCCCTTCTACACTCCCCACCCACGGTAGGCCGGCCGTGGCTGCACACCCACAGGGAACCGCGAGGGTATTCTGCACACCACCCACTGGTGGGCCGGCCGCGGGCGTGCACACCCACGGAAAAATGCAGGCTCCTACTGCACGCCCCACCAACGGGTGGGCCGGGCCGCGGGCGGCAGAACCAGGAGCAACCGCGAGGCACTTCTGCATGCCCACCATCGGTAGGCCAGCCGCGGGCGCACACTCAGAGGCACACGCAAACAGTTCTGCACGCCCACTCCACGGTGGGCCGGCCGGGCGCACACCCAGAGCCACACGCGAACAGTTCTGCATCGCCCACTCCACGGGTGGGCCGGCCGGGCGACACACCCAGAGGTACACGCAAACAGTTCTGCACGCCCCACCTACGGGTGGGCTGGTCGCTAGGGCGCCAACCCAGAAGAAACTGCAGGCCCTTCTGCACGCTCACCCATCGGGTGGGCTGGCCGCAGCGGCACACCCAGAGGTAATCGCGAGGCTCCCTTCTTCACGCCCCCACCCATCGGTAGGGCCGGCCGTGCTCGTGCACACCCAGAGGCAACCGCAGGGCCTTTCTGCACACCCACCCACGGTGGGCCGCAACCGTGGGCGCACACCCAGGGGAAAAATGCAGGCCCTGCTGCACGCCCACCCATCGGGTGGGCCGGCCGCGGCGGCACACCCAGAGGCACACGCGAAACAGTTCTGCACGCTTCCACCCACGGGTCTGCCGGCCGTGGCGGAACACCCAGAGGCACACGCAGAACAGTTCTGCACGCCCCACCCACGCTAAGCTGGTCGCTAAGTGCCAACCCAGAAGAAACTGCAGGTTCTTCTGCACGCTCTCACTCCATCGTGGTGGGCTGGCCGGCGGCACACCCAGAGGTAATCGCGAGGCCCTTTCTACACTCCCACCCATCGGTAGGGTCGGGCCGTGGGCTGCACACCCACAGGGAACCGCAGGGTATTCTGCACACTCCACCCACGGGTGGGCCGTCGTGGCGGCACACTCCAGGGGAAAATTTGCAGGCTCCTACTGCACGCCCACCAACGGTGGGCCGGGCCGTGGCTGCACAACCAGAGAGCAAACGCAGGCACTTCTGCACGCCCACGCGTCGGTAGGCCGGGCCGTGGGCTGCACACCCAGAGGCACACGCAAACAAAGTTCTGCACGCCCACCCACGGGTGGTTGGTCGTAGCGCCAACCCAGAGGAAAACCGCAGGCTCTTCTGCACGCTCCACCCACGGGTAGGCCGGGCCGTGTGCGCACACCTCAGAGGCAAACGCAAACCCTTCTGCATCGCCTCAACCACGGGTGGGCCGACCGTGGCGGCACACCCAGGGGAAAAAGCAGGCTCTTCTGCATCGCCCACCCACGGTGGCCGGCCGTATGAACACCCAGAGGCACACGCAAACAGTTCTGCACGCCCACCCACGGGTGGGCCTGCCGTATGCACACCCAGAGGCACACGCGAAACAGTTCTGCACGCCCACCCACGGGTAAGCTGGTCGCTAAGGCCAACCCGAGAAGAAACTGCAGGCTCTTCGCATCGCTTCACTCCATCGTGGTGGGCTGGCCGTATGCACACCCAGAGGTAATCGCGAGGCCCTTCTGCACGCCCACCCATCGGTAGGCCGGCCGTGCCTGCACACCCAGAGGCAACCGCAGGGCCTTCTGCACACTCCACCCACGGGTGGGCCAACCGCGGGCGGCACACCCAGGGGAAAATGCAGGTCCCTACTGCACGCCCACCCACGGGTGGGCCGGCCGTATGTGCACACCCAGAGGCACACGCGAACAGTTCTGCACGCCCACCCACGGGTGGGCCGCCGCTGCGCACACACCCAATGGCAAACGCAAAAGGCAGTTCTGCACGCTCCACCCATGGGTGGGGCTTGGTCGCTAAGGGCCAACCCAGAGGAAACCGCGAGGTCCCCTTTCTGCCCGCCTCACCCACAGGTGGGCCGGGCCGCGGGCGGCACACCCAGGGGCAACCGCAGGCCCTTCTGCACGCCCACACACAGGTGGGCCGGCCGTAAAGCAACACACAGCCAGAGGCAACCGCAGGCCCTTCTGCAAGCCCACCCACTGATGAGACGTCGCGGGCAACACACCCAGAGGAAACCGCAGGCCCTTCTGCACGCTCACCCACGGGTGGGCCTACCGTATGCGCACACCCAGAGGCACACGTAAATAGTTCTGCACGCCCACCCACGGTAGGCCGGCCGCTGCTGCACACCCAGAGGCAACCGCAGGGTTTGCTGCACTTCACCCATCGGGTGGCCGGGCCGCGGGCGCAAAACCCAGAGGCAACTGCAGGCCCTTCTTCACGCCACTCCACGGGTGGGCGTCGCCCCGCGGCGGCACACCCAGAGGCACACGCAAACACTTCTGCACGCCCACCTACGGGTGGGTTGGTCGCTAGGCCAACCCAGAGGAAACCGCGAGGCCCTTCTGCACGCCCTCCCACGGGTAGGCCGCCGGGCGGCACACCCAGAGGCAAACGCAAAACCCTTTCTGCACGCCCACCCACGGGTGGGCCGCCGCGCGCACACTCAGAGGCAAACGCGAACCCTCTGCACGCTTCACTCCACGGCTGGGCTGGCCGTGGCGGCACATCCAGAGTGCAAAACGCAGGCCCTCTTCTTCACGCCCCACTCACTGGTAGGGCGGGCCGTGGCGCACACCCAGAACCACACGCAGACAGTTCTGCACGCCCACCCACGAAAGTGCCGTCAGCGCACTTCCAGAGCCACACGCGAACAGTTGTGCACGCCCACCCACGGGTGGCGCAGGGCCGTAGCGGCACACCCAGAGGCACACGCAAACAGTTCTGCACGCCCACCTACGGGTGGGTTGGTCCGAAAGGGCCAACCCAGAGGAAACCGCAGGTCCTTCTGCACGCCCACCCACGGTAGGCCGGGCCGTGGCGTGCACACCCAGAGGCAAACGCGAAACTTTTCTCTGCACGCTTCAACCACGAGTGGTCGTACCGCGGCGGCACACTCCAGGGGAAAAGCAGGCCCTTCTGCACGCTTCAGCCACTGGGTGGGCCGCCGCGGCGCCACACCCAGAGGCACACGCGAAACAGTTCTGCACGCCCCACCCACGGGTGGGCCGCCGTATGCACACCCAGAGGCACACTGCAACAGTTCTGCACGCCCACTCCATCGGGTGTGGCCGCCGCGGGCGGGCACACCCAGAAGAAACTGCGAGGCCTCTTCTGCACGCCCCACCCACGAGTAGGCCGCCGGGCTGCACACCCAGAGGTAACCGCAGGCCCTTTCTGCACACCCCACCCACGGGTAGGGCCGGGTCCGTGGCTGCACACCCACAGGGGCAACCGCAGAGGTATTCTGCACGCCCACCCATCGGGTGGGCCGCCGCGGGCGGCACACCCAGAGGCAAACGCAGGCACTTACTGCACGCTCACCCACGGTGGGTCGGGCCGCGAGCGGCACACCCAGAGAGCAACCGCAGGTACTTCTGCATGCCCACCACGGGTAGGCCAGCCGGGCGCACACCCAGAGTGCACACGCAAGTTCGCGCCCACCCACGGGTGGGTCGGGCCGCATGCACACCCAGAGCCACACGCGAAACAGTTCTGCACGCCCACCCACGTGGGTGGGCCGCTCGCGGCGCACACCCAGAGGCACACGCGAACAGTTCTGCACGCCCACCGCACGGGTGGGCTGGTCGCTGGCGCCAACCCAGAAGCAAACCGCAGGCCCTTCTGCACGCTCACTCCATCGGGTGGGCCGGGCCGCATGCACACTCCAGAGGCAAATCGCGAAGCCCTTCTGCACGCCCACACCATCGGTAGGCCGCGCGCGCATGCACACCCAGAGGCAAACGCAGGGCCCTTCTGCACGCCCACCCACGGTGGGGCCATACCGCGGCGTGCACACCCAGGGGAAAAATGCAGTCTCTGCTGCACGCCCCACTCATCGGTGGGCCGGCCGCGCTGCACACCCAGAGGCACGCGAACAGTTCTGCACGCACCCACGGTCTGCCGGCCGTGGCGGAACACCCAGAGGCATACTCTAAACAGTTCTGCACCCACGGCTAAGCTGGTCGCAGGCCAACCCAGAAGAAACTGCAGGCTCCTTCTGCACGCCTACCCATCGGTGGGCTGGCCGTGGCGGCACACCCAGAGGTAATCGCGAGGCTCCTTCTGCACTCCCACCCACGGGTAGGCCGCCGTGGCTGCACACCCAGAGGCAAACCGCAGGGCCTTCTGCACACCCACCCACGGGTGGGCCGCCGCGGGCGGCACACCCAGGGGAAAATGCAGGCTCTACTGCACGACTTCACCCAACGGGTGGGCCGGCCGGGCGCACACCCAGAGGCAAACGCAGGCACTTCTGCACTCCCACGCATCGGGTAGGCCGGCCGTGGCTGGGCACACCCAGAGGCACACGCAAACAGTTCTGCACGCCCTACCCACGGGTAGGCTGGTCATAGCGCCAACCCAGAGGAAACCGCAGGCCTTCTGCACTCCCCACCCATCGGTAGGCCGGCCGTGGGCGCACACTCAGAGGCAAACGCGAGGCCCTTCTGCACGCGACCACGGGTGGGCCTAATCGCGGCGCACACCCAGGGGCAATGCAGGTCTCTGCACGCTCCACCCACGTGGTGGGCCGCCGCGGGCGGACACCCAGAGGCACACGCGAAACAGTTCTGCACGCCCACCCACGGGTGGGCCGGCCGTAAGGCACACCCAGAGGCACACGAACAGTTCTGCACGCCCACCCACGGGTAAGCTGGTCGCTAAGGCCAACCCAGAAGAAACTGCAGGCTCTTCTGCACGCTTCACCCATCGGGTGGGCTGGCCGTAGCGGCACACCCAGAGGTAACCCGCGAGGCCCTTCTGCACTTCACCCACGGTAGGCCGGGCCGTGCTGCACACCCAGAGGCAACCGCAGGGCCTTCTGCACACTCCACCCACGGGTGGGCCAACCGCAGGGCGGCACACCCAGGGGAAAATCGCAGGCCCTACTGCACGCCTTCACCCACGGGTGGGCCGCCGTGGCGGCACACCCAGAGGCACACGCGAAACAGTTCTGCACGCCCACCCACGGGTGGGCCGCCGCTATGCACACCCAATGGCAAACGCGAAAACAGTTCTGCACGCTCACCCATGGGTAAGCTGGTCGCTGCGTCAACTCCAGAGGAAACCGCGAGGCTCTTCTGCCCGCTCCCCACCCACGGGTGGGCCGGGCCGTGGCTGCACACCCAGAGGGCAACCGCAGGCCCTTCTGCACGCTTCACACACAGGTGGGCCGGCCGAAAGCAACACAGCCAGAGGCAACCGCAGGCCCTTCTGCAAGCTCCACCCACTGGATGAGCCGCCGCGGGCAACACACCCAGAGGAAACCGCAGGCCCTTCTGCACGCTTCACCCACGGGTGGGCCTAACGCGGGCGCACACCCAGAGGCACACGTGAATAAGTTCTGCACGCCCCACCCACGGGTAGGCCGCCGCTGCTGCACACCCAGAGGCAACCGCAGGGTTTCGCTGCACGCTCACCCACGGGTGGGCCGGGCCGCGGGCGGCAAAACCCAGAGGCAACTGCAGGCCCTTCTTCACGCTTCACTCCACGGGTGAATAGCCTGCGGCGCACACCCAGAGGCACACGCAAACAATTCTGCACGCCTCACCCACGGGTGGGTTGGTCGCTAAGGCCAACCCAGAGGAAACCGCGAGGCCTCTTTCTGCACGCCTCCCACGGTAGGCCGGCCGTGGCGCACACTCCAGAGGCAAACGCGAAACTCTTCTGCACGCCTCACCCACGGGTGGGCCGGGCCGCGGGCGCACACTCAGAGGCAAACGCGAAACCTTCTGCACGCCCCACCCATCGGGTGGGCTGGCCGTGGCGCACACCCAGAGGCAAACGCAGGCCCTTCTTCACGCCCACTCACGGGTGGGCCGGCCGTGGCGCACACCCAGAACCACACGCGAACAGTTCTGCACGCCCACCCACGAAGTGGGCCGGGCCCGCTGCGCACGCCCAGAGCCACACGCAAACAGTTGTGCACGCCCCACCCACGGGTGGGCAGGCCGTGGCGCACACCCAGAGGCACCACGCAAACAGTTCTGCACGCCCACCTACGGGTGGGTTGGTCGCTAGCGTCAACCCAGAGGAAACCGCGAGGCCCTTCTGCACGCCCACCCACGGGTAGGCCGGGCCCGTGGCTGCACACCCAGAGGCAACCGCAAACTTTTCTGCACACTCAACCACGAGTGGGCCGACCGTATGCACACTCAGGGGAACCAGGCCCCTTCTGCACGCCTACAGCCACGGGTGGGCCGGCCGCGGGCGTCACACCCAGAGGCACACGCAAACAGTTCTGCACGCCCACCCACTGGTGTGGGCCGGCCGTAGCGCACACCCAGAGGCACACGCGAAACAGTTCTGCACGCTCCCACCCACGGGTGGGCCGGCCGCGGCGCACACCCAGAAGAAACTGCAGGCCCCTGCACGCCCACCCACGGGTGGGCTGTCCGCGGGCGGCACACCCAGAGGTAACCGCAGGCCCTTCTGCACGCCCCACCCACGGGTAGGCCGCCGTGGCTGCACACCCAGAGGCAAACCGCAGGGCCTTCTGCACACCCACCAACGGGTGGGCTCGCCGTGGCGTGCACAACCAGGGGCAACCGCAGGGGCTCTTCTGCACGCCTCACCCAGGGTGGGCCGCCGTGGCGGCACACCCAGAGGCACACGCGAAACAGTTCTGCACGCCCACCCACGGTTATCGGCCGCCAGAAGCGCACACCCAGAGGCAACCGCGAGGCCCTTCTGCACGCTCCACCCACGGGTGGGCCGCCGCAGCGCACACCCAGGTCCACACGCCAGTCAGTTTCTGCACGCCCCACCCATCGGTGGGCTGGTCGTTGCGTCAACCCAGAGGCAACCGCAGGGCCCTTCTGCACACTCCACCCACGGGTTGGCCGTCAGAGCGGCACACCCAGGGACACAGGCAAATAGTTCTCCACGCCCACCCACGGGTGAGCCGCCGCTATGCGAAAACCCAGAGGCAAACGCAGACCCTTCTGCACGCCCACCCACGGGTTGGCCGGGCCGTGGCGGCACACCCAGGGGCAAACGCAGGCCCTGCTCACCCCCACCCACGGGTGGGCCGGGCCGCGGGCTGCACACCCAGGGCTAAACCGCAGGCCCTTCTGCACGCCCACCCACAGCAGAGCCGCCTGTGGCGCACACCCATAGCCACATGCAAACAGTTCTGCACGCCAGCACTCCACGGGTGGGCCGGCCATGGCTGCACACCCAGAGGCAACCGCAGGGCCTTCTGCACGCCCACCACTGGTCGGCCGGCCGTGAGCGCACACCCAGAGGCAACCGCAGGCCCTTCTGCACGCCACCCACAGGTGGGCCGGCCGTGGCGGCATACCCAGAGGCAACCGCAAGACCTTCTGCACGCCCACCCACGGGTGGGCCGGCCGTGGCGGCACACCCAAAGGCACACGCAAACCGTTCTGCACGCCCCACCTACAGGTGGGTTTTGGTCGTTAAGGCCAGCCCTGAGGAAACCGCGAGGCTCTTCTGCACGCCCCACCCACGGTGGGCCGCCTGTGGCGGCACACTCCAGAGGCAAACGCAAAACCCTTCTGCACGCCCCACCCATCGGTGGGCCGGCCGTATGCACACTCAGAGGCAAACGCAAACCCTTCTGCACGCCCCACCCACGGGTGGGCCGGCCGTGGCGGCACACCCAGAGGCAAACGCAGGCCCTTCTGCACGCCACGCATCGGTAGGCCTACCGTGGCGGCAAACCCAGGGGAAAAGCAGGCCCTTCTGCACGCTTCACCCACGGGTTGGCCGGCCGCGGGCGGCACACCCAAAGGCACACGCGAAACAGTTCTGCACGCCCCACCCACGGGTAAACTGGTCGCTAGCGCCAACCCAGAAGAAACTGCAGGCTCTTCTGCACGCCCCACCCACGGGTGGGCTGGCCGCGGGCGGCACACCCTGAGGAAACCGCCGGCCCTTCTGCACGCCCACCCACGGGTGGGCCGGCCGTGGCGGCACACTCAGAGGCAAACGCAAACCCTTCTGCACGCCCACCCACGGGTTGGCCGGCCGTGGCGTCATACCCAGGGGCAAACGCAGGCCCTTCTCCACGCCCACCCACGGGTGGGCCGGCCGTAGCTGAACACCCAGAGGCAACCGCGAGGCCCTTCTGCACGCCCACCCTCACAGGTGAGCCGCTGTGGCGGCACACCCATAGCCACATGCAAACAGTTCTGCACGCCCACACACGGTAGGCCGCCATGGCTGCACACCCAGAGGCAAACGCGAGGGTTTTCTGCACGCTTCACCCACTGGTGGGCCGGCCGTGAGCGCACACCCAGAGGCAACCGCAGGCCCTTCTGCACGCCACCCACAGGTGGGCCGCCGCGGGCGCACACACACAGAGGCAACCGCAAGACCTTCTGCACGCCCACCCACGGGTGGGCCGGCCGTAAGCGGCACACCCAGAGGCACACGCAAACAGTTCTGCACGCCCACCCACGGGTGGGTGGGTCGCTAAGGCCAACCCTGAGGAAACCGCGAGGCTCTTCTGCACGCCTACACCCACGGTGGGCCGCCTGCGGCGGCACACTCAGAGGCAAACGCGAAACCCTTTTCTGCACGCCCACCCACGGGTGGGCCGCCGTATGCACACTCCAGAGGCAAACGCAGGCCCTTCTGCACGCCACCCATCGGGTGGGTCGGGCCCGCGGGCGCACACCCAAAGGCACACGCGAAACAGTTCTGCACGCCTACCCACGGGTAAACTGGTCTTTAGGGCCAACCCAGAAGAAACTGCAGGCCCTTCTGCACGCCCACCCACGGGTCTGCTGGCCGTGGGCGGCACACCCAGAGGTAACCGCAGGCCCTTCTGCACTCCCCAACCACGGGTGTAGGCCGGTCGTGGCTGCACATCCAGAGGCAACCGCAGGGCCTTCTGCACGCCCCCACCCACTGGTGGAGCCTGCCGCGCGCGCTACACCCAGAGGCAACGCGAGGTTATTCTTCACGCCCACTCCACGCGGTGGGCCGGGCCCGTAGCGGCACACTCAGAGGCAACCGCAGGCTCTTTTCGGCACGTCTCCACCCAGGGGTGGGCCGGTCGTAAGCGCACACCCAGAGTCACACTCAAACAGTTCTGCACGCCTCACCTACGGGTGGGTTGGTCGCTAGCGCCAACCCAGAGGGAAACCGCGAGGCTCTTCTGCACGCCCCACCACGGGTGGGCCGTCGTGGCGGCAGACCCAGAGCCACACGCAAACAGTTGTGCACGCCTCACTCACGGTGGGAACCGTTGTTGCGCTACACCCAGAGGCACACGCAAACAGTTCTGCACGCCCACCCATGGCTAAGCTGGTCGCTAAGGCCAACCCAGAGGAAACCGCAGGCCCTTCTGCCCGCCCACCCACAGGTGGTACGGCCGCGGGCGGCACACCCAGAGGCAAATCGCAGGCCCTTCTGCACGCCCTTCACCCACTGATGAGCCGGCCGTGGCAACACACCCAGAGGAAACCCGCAGGCCCTTCTGCACGCTTCACCCACGGGTGGGCCTATCGCGGGCGCGCACCCAGAGGCACAGGTAAATAGTTCTCCACGCCTAACCACGGGTAGGCCGTGCCGTTGCTGCACACCCAGAGGCAACCGCAGGGCCTTTCTTCACGCTCACCCACGGGTGGGCCGGCCCGTGGCGGCAAACCCAGAGTCAACTGCAGGCCCTTCTTCACGCCTCACCCAGGGGTGGGCCGGGCCGTATGCGGCACCCAGAGGCACACGCAAACAATTCTGCACGCCCACCCACGGGTGGGTTGGTCGCTAGCGCCAACCCAGAGGAAACCGCAGGCCCCTTCTGCACGCTCTCCCACGGGTAGGCCGCCGTGGCGGCACACTCAGAGGCAAACGAAAACCTTTCTGCACGCCCACCCACGGGTGGGCCGCCGTATGCACACTCATAGGCAAACGCAAACCCTTCTGCACGTCCACCCACGGGTGGGCTGGCCGTAAGGCACACCCAGAGGCAAACGCAGGCCCTTCTGCACGCTTCCACTCACGGGGTGGTGGGCCACGCGGGCGGCACACCCAGAGCCACACGCGAAACAGTTCTGCACGCCTACTCCACGCAGTGGGCTGCCGCTATGCACGCCCAGAGCCACACGCAAACAGTTGTGCACGCCCACCCATCGGGTGGGCCGGGCCCGTATGCACACCCAGAGGCACACGCAAACAGTTCTGCACGCACACCTACGGGTGGGTGTGTCGTGAAGGCCAACCCAGAGGAAACCGCAGGCTCCTTCTGCACGCCCACCCACGGGTAGGCCGGGCCGGCGGCACACTCAGAGGCAAACGCAAACTTTTCTGCACGCCCAACCACGGGTGGGCCGACCGTGGCGGCACACCCAGGGGGAAAAGCAGGCCCTTCTGCACGCCCACCCACGGGTGGGCCGGCCGCGGCGGCACACCCAGGTCCACACGCAAACAGTTCTGCACGCCCACCCACGGGTGGGCCGACCGTGGCGGCACACCCAGAGACACACGCAAACAGTTCTGCACGCTCACCTACGGGTGGGCTGGTCGTTGCGTCAACCCAGAAGCAAGCGCAGGCCCTTCTGCACGTCCACCCACGGGTGGGCCGGCCGTGGCGGCACACTCAGAGGCAAACGCAAACCCTTCTGCACGCCCAACCACGGGTGGGCCGGCCGTGGCGGCACACCCAGAGGCAAACGCAGGCCCTTCTGCACGCCCACCCACGGGTGGGCCGGCCGTAACGGCAAACCCAGAGGCACACGCAAACAGTTCTGCACGCCCACACACGGGTGGGCCTACCTTGGCGGCACACCCAGGGAGAAAAGCAGGCCATTCTGCACGACCACCCACGGGTGGGCCGGCCGTGGCGGCACACCCAGAGGCACACGCAAACAGTTCTGCACGCACACCCACGGGTCTGCCGGCCGTGGCGGCACTCCCAGAGGCACACGGAAACAGTTCTGCACGCCCACCCACGGGTAAGCTGGTCGTTCGCCAACCCAGAAGAAACTGCAGGTCTCTTCTGCACGCCTCACCCACGAAGTGGGCTGGCCGTGGCGGCACACCCAGAGGTAATCGCAGGCCCTTCTACACTCCCACCCACGGGTAGGCCGGCCGTGGCTGCACACCCACAGGGAACCGCAGGGTATTCTGCACACCCACCCACGGGTGGGCCGGCCGTGGCGGCACAACCAGGAGCAACCGCAGGCACTTCTGCATGCCCACCCACGGGTAGGCCAGACGTGGCGGCACCCAGAGGCACACGCAAACAGTTCTGCACGCCCACCCACGGGTGGGCCGGCCGTAGCGGCACACCCAGAGGCAACCGCAGGGCCTTCTGCACGCCCACCCACGGGTGGGCCGGCCGTGGCGGCACACCCAGAGGCACACGCAAACAGTTCTGCGCGCCCACCCAGGGTAAGCTGGTCGCTATGCGTCAACCCAGAGGAAACGCAGAGGCCCTTCTGCCCGCCCACCCACAGGGTGGGCCGGCCGTGGGCGGCACACCCAGAGGCAAACCCGCAGGGCTCTTCTGCATGCCCACCCATCGGTAGTGGCCGGCCGGCGGCACACCCAGAGGCAACCGCGAGGCCTCTTCTGCACGCCCACACACAGGTGGGCCGGCCGTAGCTAACACAGCCAGAGGCAACCGCAGGCCCTTCTGCACGCCCACCCACTGATGAGCCGGCCGAGGCAACACACCCAGAGGAAACCGCAGGCCCTTCTGCACGCCCACCCACGGGTGGGCCTACCGTGGCGGCACACCCAGAGGCACACGTAAATAGTTCTGCACGCCCACCCACGGGTAGGCCGGCCGTTGCTGCACACCCAGAGGCAACCGCAGGGCCTTCTTCACGCCCACCCACGGGTGGGCCGGCCGTGGCGGCAAACCCAGAGGCAACTGCAGGCCCTTCTTCACGCCCACCCACGGGTGGGCCGCCCGTGGCGGCACACCCAGAGGCACACGCAAACAATTCTGCACGCCCACCTACGGGTGGGTTGGTCGTTGCGTCAACCCAGAGGAAACCGCAGGCCCTTCTGCACGCCCTCCCACGGGTAGGCCGGCCGTGGCGGCACACTCAGAGGCAAACGCAAACCCTTCTGCACGCCCACCCACGGGTGGGCTGGCCGTGGCGGCACACCCAGAGGCAAACGCAGGCCCTTCTGCACGCCCACTCACGGGTGGGCCGGCCGTGGCGGCACACCCAGAGCCACACGCAAACAGTTCTGCACGCCCACCCACGAGTGGGCCGGCCGTTGCGGCCCGCCCAGAGCCACACGCAAACAGTTGTGCACGCCCACCCACGGGTGGGCCGGCCGTGGCGGCACACCCAGAGGCACACGCAAACAGTTCTGCACGCCCACCCACAGGTGGGTTGGTCGTAGCGTCAACGCAGAGGAAACCGCAGGCCCTTCTGCACGCTCCACCCACGGGTAGGCCGGCCGTGGCGGCACACTCAGAGGCAAACGCGAAACCCTTCTGCACGCCCAACCACGGGTAGGGCCGACCGTGTATGCACACCCAGGGGGAAAAGCAGGCCCTTCTGCACGCCCACCCATCAGGGTGGGCCGACGTAGCGTCACACCCAGAGGCACACGCAAACAGTTCTGCACGCCCACCCACGGGTGGGCCGGCCGTGGCGGCACACCCAGAGGCACACGCAAACAGTTCTGCACGCCCACCCACGGGTGGGCCGGCCGTGGCGGCACACCCAGAAGAAACTGCAGGCCCTTCTGCACGCCCACCCACGGGTGGGCTGGCCGTGGCGGCACACCCAGAGGTAACCGCAGGCCCTTCTGCACGCCCAACCACGGGTAGGCCGGCCGTGGCTGCACACCCAGAGGCAACCGCAGGGCCTTCTGCACACCCACCCACGGGTGGGCTCGCCGTGGCGGCACAACCAGGGGCAACCGCAGGCCCTTCTGCACGCCCACCCAGGGGTGGGCCGGCCGTGGCGGCACACCCAGAGGCACACGCAAACAGTTCTGCACGCCCACCCACGGTTGGCCGGCCGTAGCGGCACACCCAGAGGCAACCGCGAGGCTATTCTGCACGCCCACTCCACGGTGGGCCGCCGTCAGCGACACCCAGAGCCACACGCAAACAGTTCTGCACGCCCACCCACGGGTGGGCCGACCGTGGCGGCACACCCAGAGACACACGCAAACAGTTCTGCACGCCCACCTACGGGTGGGCTGGTCGTTGCGTCAACCCAGAAGCAAGCGCAGGCCCTTCTGCACGTCCACCCACGGGTGGGCCGGCCGTGGCGGCACACTCAGAGGCAAACGCAAACCCTTCTGCACGCCCAACCACGGGTGGGCCGGCCGTGGCGGCACACCCAGAGGCAAACGCAGGCCCTTCCGCACGCCCACCCACGGGTGGGCCGGCCGTAACGGCACACCCAGAGGCACACGCAAACAGTTCTGCACGCCCACACACGGGTGGGCCTACCTTGGCCGCACACCCAGGGAGAAAAGCAGGCCATTCTGCACGACCACCCACGGGTGGGCCGGCCGTGGCGGCACACCCAGAGGCACACGCAAACAGTTCTGCACGCACACCCACGGGTCTGCCGGCCGTGGCGGCACTCCCAGAGGCACACGGAAACAGTTCTGCACGCCCACCCACGGGTAAGCTGGTCGTTGCGTCAACCCAGAAGAAACTGCAGGCCCTTCTGCACGCCCACCCACGAGTCGGCTGGCCGTGGCGGCACACCCAGAGGTAATCGCAGGCCCTTCTACACTCCCACCCACGGGTAGGCCGGCCGTGGCTGCACACCCACAGGGAACCGCAGGGTATTCTGCACACCCACCCACGGGTGGGCCGGCCGTGGCGGCACACCCAGGGGAAAATGCAGGCCCTACTGCACGCCCACCAACGGGTGGGCCGGCCGTGGCGGCACAACCAGGAGCAACCGCAGGCACTTCTGCATGCCCACCCACGGGTAGGCCAGCCGTGGCGGCACACTCAGAGGCACACGCAAACAGTTCTGCACGCCCACCCACGGGTGGGCCGGCCGTGGCGGCACACCCAGAGCCACACGCAAACAGTTCTGCACGCCCACCCACGGGTGGGCCGGCCGTGGCGGCACACCCAGAGGCACACGCAAACAGTTCTGCACGCCCACCCACGGGTGGGCTGGTCGCTAGCGTCAACCCAGAAGAAACTGCAGGCCCTTCTGCACGCTTCACCCACGGGTGGGCTGGCCGTGGCGGCACACCCAGAGGCAAATGTCGCGAGGCCCTTCTGCACGCCACCCACGGGTAGGCCGGGCCGTGCCTGCACACCCAGAGGCAACCGCGAGGGCCCTTCTGCACACCCACCCACGGGTGGGGCCAACCCGTCAGCACACCCAGGGGAAAATGCGAGAGCCCTGCTGCACGCCCACCCACGGGTGGGCCGGCCGTGGCGGCACACCCAGAGGCACACGCAAACAGTTCTGCACGCCCACCCACGGGTCTGCCGGCCGTGGCGGAACACCCAGAGGCACACGCCAAACAGTTCTGCACGCCCACCCACGGCTAAGCTGGTCGCTATGCGTCAACCCAGAAGAAACTGCAGGCCCTTTCTGCACGCCCACCCACGGGTGGGCTGGCCGCATGCACACCCAGAGGTAATCGCAGGCCCTTCTACACTCCCACCCACGGGTAGGCCGCCGCGTGGCTGCACACCCACAGGGAACCGCAGGGTATTCTGCACACCCACCCACGGGTGGGCCGGCCCGTGGCGGCACACCCAGGGGAAAACTGCAGGCCCTACTGCACGCCCCACCAACGGGTGGGCCGGCCGTCGCTGCACAACCAGGAGCAAGCGCGAGGGCACTTCTGCACGCCCACGCGCGGGTAGGCCGGCCGTGGCTGCACACCCAGAGGCACCGCGAAACAGTTCTGCACGCCCACCCACGGGTGGGTTGGTCGTAGGCGTCAACCCAGAAGAAACTGCAGGCCCTTCTGCACGTTCACCCACGGGTGGGCTGGCCGCTGGCGGCACACCCAGAGGTAACGCAGGCCCTTCTTCACGCCCACCCACGGGTGGGCGGCCGTGCCTGCACACCCAGAGGCAACCGCAGGGACCCTTCTGCACACCCACTCCACGGAGTGGGCCAGCCGTGGCGGCACACCCAGGGGAAAATGCAGAGCCCTGCTGCACGCCACCCACGGGTGGGCCGGCCGTCGGGCAGCACCCAGAGGCACACGCAAACAGTTCTGCACGCCCACCCACGGGTCTGCCGGCCGTGGCGGAACACCCAGAGGCACACGCAAACAGTTCTGCACGCCCACCCACGGCTAAGCTGGTCGTTGCGTCAACCCAGAAGAAACTGCAGGCCCTTCTGCACGCCCACCCACGGGTGGGCTGGCCGTGGCGGCACACCCAGAGGTAATCGCAGGCCCTTCTACACTCCCACCCACGGGTAGGCCGGCCGTGGCTGCACACCCAGAGGGAACCGCAGGGTATTCTGCACACCCACCCACGGGTGGGCCGGCCGTGGCGGCACACCCAGGGGAAAATGCAGGCCCTACTGCACGCCCACCAACGGGTGGGCCGGCCGTGGCTGCACAACCAGGAGCAAACGCAGGCACTTCTGCACGCCCACCCACGGGTAGGCCGGCCGTGGCTGCACACCCAGAGGCACACGCAAACAGTTCTGCACGCCCACCCACGGGTGGGTTGGTCGTAGCGTCAACCCAGAGGAAACCGCAGGCCCTTCTGCACGCCCACCCACGGGTAGGCCGGCCGTGGCGGCACACTCAGAGGCAAACGCAAACTTTTCTGCACGCCCACCCACGGGTGGGCAGGCCGTGGCGGCACACCCAGAGGCACACGCAAACAGTTCTGCACGCCCACCTACGGGTGGGTTGGTCCTAGCGTCAACCCAGAGGAAACCGCAGGCCCTTCTGCACGCCCACCCACGGGTAGGCCGGCCGTGGCGGCACACTCAGAGGCAAACGCAAACTTTTCTGCACGCCCAACCACGAGTGGGCCGACCGTGGCGGCACACTCAGGGGGAAAAGCAGGCCCTTCTGCACGCCCAGCCACGGGTGGGCCGGCCGTGGCGTCACACCCAGAGGCACACGCAAACAGTTCTGCACGCCCACCCACGGGTGGGCCGGCCGTGGCGGCACACCCAGAGGCACACGCAAACAGTTCTGCACGCCCACCCACGGGTGGGCCGGCCGTGGCGGCACACCCAGAAGAAACTGCAGGCCCTTCTGCACGCCCACCCACGGGTGGGCTGTCCGTGGCGGCACACCCAGAGGTAACCGCAGGCCCTTCTGCACGCCCAACCACGGGTAGGCCGGCCGTGGCTGCACACCCAGAGGCAACCGCAGGGCCTTCTGCACACCCACCAACGGGTGGGCTCGCCGTGGCGGCACAACCAGGGGCAACCGCAGGCCCTTCTGCACGCCCACCCAGGGGTGGGCCGGCCGTGGCGGCACACCCAGAGGCACACGCAAACAGTTCTGCACGCCCACCCACGGTTGAAGGCGGCCGTAGCGGCACACCCAGAGGCAACCGCAGAGGCTCTTCTGCACGCCCACCCACGGGTGGGCCGGGCCGGCGTGCACACCCAGGTCCACACGCAAAACAGTTCTGCATCGCCCACCCACGGGTGGGCCGACCGTGGCGGCACACCCAGAGGCACACGCAAACAGTTCTGCACGCTCACCTACGGGTGGGCTGGTCGTTGCGTCAACCCAGAAGCAAGCGCAGGCCCTTCTGCACGTCAGCCCACGGGTGGGCCGGCCGTGGCGGCACACTCAGAGGCAAACGCAAACCCTTCTGCACGCCCAACCACGGGTGGGCCGGCCGTGGCGGCACACCCAGAGGCAAACGCAGGCCCTTCTGCACGCCCACCCACGGGTAAACTGCTCGTTGCGTCAACCCAGAAGAAACTGCAGGCCCTTCTGCACGTTCACCCACGGGTGGGCTGGCCGTGGCGGCACACCCAGAGGTAATCGCAGGCCCTTCTGCACTCCCACCCACGGGTAGGCCGGCCGTGCCTGCACACCCAGAGGCAAACGCAGGGCCTTCTGCACACCCACCCACGGGTGGGCCGGCCGTGGCGGCACACCCAGGGGAAAATGCAGGCCCTACTGCACGCCCACCCACGGGTGGGCCGGCCGTGGCGGCACACCCAGAGGCACACGCAAACAGTTCTGCACGCCCACCCACGGGTGGGCCGGCCGTGGCGGCACACCCAATGGCAAACGCAAACAGTTCTGCACGCCCACCCACGGGAAAGCTGGTCGTTGCGTCAACCCAGAAGGAACTGCAGGCTTTTCTGCACGCCCACCCACTGGTGGGCTGGCCGTGGCGGCACACCCAGAGGCAACCGCAGGCCCTTCTGCACGCCCACACACGGGTGGGCCTACCGTGGCGGCACAGCCCGGGGCAACCTCAGGCCCTTCTGCACGCCCACCCACGGGTAAGCTGGTCGTTGCGTCATCCCAGAAGAAAATGCAGGCCCTTCTGCACGCCCACCCACGGGTGGGCCGGCCGTGGCGGCACACCCTGATGTACCCGCAGGCCCTTCTGCACTCCCACCCACGCCGTAGGCCGTCCGCGGGCTGCACACACAGAGGCAACCGCAGGGCCTTCTGCACACCCTACACCAAAGGGTGGGCCGGCCGCGGGCGCACACCCAGGAGCAACCGCGAGGCCCCCACTGCACGCCCAGCCACGGGTGGGCCGGCCGCGGGCGACACCCAGAGGCACACACAAACAGTTCTGCACGCCCAGCCACGGGTGGGCCGGCCGTGGCGGCACACCCAGAGGCACACGCGAAACAGTTCTGCACGCCCACCCACGGGTAAGCTGGTCGCTAAGGCCAACCCAGAAGAAACTGCAGGCTTCCTTCTGCAGCCCCACCCACGGGTGGGCTGGCCGTATGCACACCCAGAGGTAACCGCGAGGCTCTTCTGCACGCTCAACCACGGGGAGGCCGGCCCGTGGCTGCACACCCAGAGGCAAACGCAGGGCCTTCTGCACATCCACTAACGGGTGGGCCGGCCGTGGCGGCACACTCAGAGGCAAACGCAGGCCTTTCTGCACGCCCACCCACGGGTGGGCCCGCCGTGGCGGCGCTACCAGGGGCAACCGCAGGCCCTTCTGCACGCCCACCCAGGGGTGGGCCGGCCGTGGCGGCACACCCAGAGGCACACGCAAACAGTTCTGCACGCCCACGTACGGGTAGGCCGGCCGTAGCGGCACACCCAGAGGCAACCGCAGGGCCTTCTGCACGCCCACCCACGGGTGGGCCGGCCGTAACGGCACACCCAGGGGCACAGACAAAGAGTTCTCCACGCCCACCCACGGGTGAGCCAGCCGTTGCCTCAACACAGAGGCAACCGCAGACCCTTCTGCACGCCCACCCACGGGTTGGCCGGCCGTGGCGGCACACCCAGGGGCAAACGCAGGCCCTTCTCCACGCCCACCCACGGGTGGGCCGGCCGTGGCTGCACACGTAGGGGCAACCGCAGGGCCTTCTGCACGCCCACCTACTTGTGGGCCGGCTGTGGCGGCACACCCAGAGGCAAACGCAGGCCCTTCTGCACGCCACCTACGGGTGGGCCGGCTGTTGGCGGCACACCCAGAGGCAACCCCAGGCCCTTCTGCACGCCCACCCACGGGTGGGCCGGCCGTGGCGGCACACCCAAAGGCACATGCAAACAGTTCTGCACGCCCACCTACGGGTGGGTTGGTCGTTGCGTCAACCCAGAGGCAACCGCAGGCCCTTCTGCACGCCCACCCACGGGTGGGCCGGCCGTGGCGGCACACCCAGAGGCAAACGCAGGCCCTTCTGCACGCCCACCCACGGGTAAGCTGCTCGTTGCGTCAACCCAGAGGAAACTGCAGGCCCTTCTGCACGTTCACACACGGGTGGGCTGGCCGTGGCGGCACACCCAGAGGTAATCGCAGGCCTTTCTGCACTCCCACCCACCGGTAGGCCGGCCGTGGCTGCACACACAGAGGCAACCGCAGGGCCTTCTGCACACCCACCCACGGGTGGGCCGGCCGTGGAGGCACACCCAGGGGAAAATGCAGGCCTTTCTTCACGCCCACCCACGGGTGGGCCGGCCGTGGCGGCACACCCAGAGGCACACGCAAACAGTTCTGCACGCCCACCCACGGGTGTGCCGGCCGTGGCGGAACACACAGAGGCACACGCAAACAGTTCTGCACGCCCACCCACGGGTAAGCTGGTCGTTGCGTCAACCCAGAAGAAACTGCAGGCCCTTCTGCACGCCCACCCACGGGTGGGCTGGCCGTGGCGGCACACCCAGAGGTAATCGCAGGCCCTTCTACACTCCCACCCACGGGTAGGCCGGCCGTGGGTGCACACCCAGAGGGAACCTTAGGGTATTCTGCACACCCACGCACGGGTGGGCCGGCCGTGGCGGCACACCCAGGAGCAAACTCAGGCCCCACTGCACGCCCACCCCCGGGTGGGCCGGCCGTGGCGGCACACCCAGAGGCACACGCAAACAGTTCTTCACGCCCAGCCACGGGTGGGCCGGCCGTGGCGGCACACCCAGAGGCACACGCAAACAGTTCTGCACGCCCACCCACGAGTGGGCCGGCCGTTGCGGCACGCCCAGAGCCACACGCAAACAGTTGTGCACGCCCAGCCACGGGTGGGCCGGCCGTGGCGGCACACTCAGAGGCAAAGGCAAACCCCTCTGCACGCCCACCCACGGGTGGGTTGGCCGTGGCGGCACACCCAGAGGCAACCGCAGGCCCTTCTGCACGCCCACTCACGGGTGGGCCGGCCGTGGCGGCACACCCACAGCCACACGCAAACAGTTCTGCACGCCCACCCACGAGTGGGCCGGCCGTGGCGGCACACCCAGAGGCACACGCAAACAGTTCTGCACGCCCACCTACAGGTGGGTTGGTCGTAGCGTCAACGCAGAGGAAACCGCAGGCCCTTCTGCACGCCCACCCACGGGTAGGCCGGCCGTGGCGGCACACTCAGAGGCAAACGCAAACCCTTCTGCACGCCCAACCACGGGTGGGCCGACCGTGGCGGCACACCCAGGGGGAAAAGCAGGCCCTTCTGCACGCCCACCCACGGGTGGGCCGGCCGTGGCGGCACACCCAGAGGCACACGCAAACAGTTCTGCACGCCCACCCACGGGTGGGCCGGCCGTGGCGGCACACCCAGAGGCACACGCAAACAGTTCTGCACGCCCACCTACGGGTGGGCTGGTCGTTGCGTCAACCCAGAAGAAACTGCAGGCCCTTCTGCACGTTCACCCACGGGTGGGCTGGCCGTGGCGGCACACCCAGAGGTAATCGCAGGCCCTTCTTCACGCCCACCCACGGGTAGGCCGGCCGTGCCTGCACACCCAGAGGCAACCGCAGGGCCTTCTGCACACCCACCCACGGGTGGGCCAACCGTGGCGGCACACCCAGGGGAAAATGCAGGCCCTACTGCACGCCCACCCACGGGTGGGCCGGCCGTGGCGGCACACCCAGAGGCACACGCAAACAGTTCTGCACGCCCACCCACGGGTCTGCCGGCCGTGGCGGAACACCCAGAGGCACACGCAAACAGTTCTGCACGCCCACCCACGGCTAAGCTGGTCGTTGCGTCAACCCAGAAGAAACTGCAGGCCCTTCTGCACGCCCACCCACGGGTGGGCTGGCCGTGGCGGCACACCCAGAGGTAATCGCAGGCCCTTCTACACTCCCACCCACGGGTAGGCCGGCCGTGGCTGCACACCCACAGGGAACCGCAGGGTATTCTGCACACCCACCCACGGGTGGGCCGGCCGTGGCGGCACACCCAGGGGAAAATGCAGGCCCTACTGCACGCCCACCAACGGGTGGGCCGGCCGTGGCTGCACAACCAGGAGCAAACGCAGGCACTTCTGCACGCCCACCCACGGGTAGGCCGGCCGTGGCTGCACACCCAGAGGCACACGCAAACAGTTCTGCACGCCCACCCACGGGTGGGTTGGTCGTAGCGTCAACCCAGAGGAAACCGCAGGCCCTTCTGCACGCCCCACCCACGGGTAGGCCGCCGCGGGCGGCACACTCAGAGGCAAACGCAAACCCTTCTGCACGCCCAACCACGGGTGGGCCGACCGTGGCGGCACACCCAGGGGGAAAAGCAGGCCCTTCTGCACGCCCACCCACGGGTGGGCCGGCCGTGGCGGCACACCCAGAGGCACACGCAAACAGTTCTGCACGCCCACCCACGGGTGGGCCGGCCGTGGCGGCACACCCAGAGGCACACGCAAACAGTTCTGCACGCCCACCCACGGGTAAGCTGGTCGTTGCGTCAACCCAGAAGAAACTGCAGGCCTTCTGCACGTTTCACCCACGGGTGGGCTGGCCGTGGCGGCACACCCAGAGGTAATCGCAGGCTCTTCTGCACGCCCCACCCACGGGTAGGCCGGCCGTTGCCTGCACACCCAGAGGCAACCGCAGGGCCTTTTCTGCACACCCACCCACGGGTGGGCCAACCGCGGGCGGCACACCCAGGGGGAAAAATGCAGGCCCTACTGCACGCCCACCCACGGGTGGGCCGGCCGTCGTGCAGCAGCACCCAGAGGCACACGCGCAAACAGTTCTGCACGCCCACCCACGGGAAAGCTGGTCGCTAAGGCCAACTCAGAAGAAACTGCAGGCCCTTCTGCACGCCCACCCACGGGTGGGCTGGCCGTGGCGGCACTCCCAGAGGCAACCGCAGGCCCTTCTGCATGCGCACCCACGGGTAGACCGGCCGTGGCTGCACACACAGAGGCAACCGCAGGGCCTTCTGCACGCCCACCCACTGGTGGGCCGGCCGTGGCGGCACACCCAGAGGCACACGCTAACAGTTCTGCACGCCCACCCACGAGTAAGCTAGTCGTTGCGTCATCCCAGAAGAAAGAGCAGGCCCTTCTGCACGCCCACCCACGGGTGGGCTGGCCGTGTCGTCACACCCAGATGTACACCTAGGCCCTTCTGCACTCCCACCAACGGGTAGGCCGGACGTGGCTGCACACCCAGAGGCAACCCCAAAGCCTTCTGCACACCCACCGACGGGTGGGCCGGCCGTGGCGGCACACCCAGGAGTAACCTCAGGCCCCACTACACGCCCACCCACGGGTGGGCCTGCCGTGGCGGCACACCCAGAGGCACACGCAAACAGTTCTGCACGCCCACCCACGGGTAAGCTGGTCGTTGCGTCAAGCCAGAGGTAACCGCAGGCCCTTCTGCACGCCCTCCTACGGGTAGGCCGGCCGTGGCGGCACACCCAGAGGAAAACGCAAACCCTTCTGCACGCCCACCCACGGGTGGGCTGGCCGTGGCGGCACACCCAGAGGCACACGCTAACAGTTCTGCACGCTCACCCACGGGTAAGCTGGTCGTTGCGTCATCCCAGAAGAAAATGCAGGCTGTTCTGCACGCCCACCCACGGGTGGGCTGGCCGTGGCGGCACACCCAGATGTACACGCAGGCCCTTCTGCACTCCCACCCACGGGGAGGCCGGCCGTGGCTGCACACCCAGAGGCAAACGCAGAGCCTTCAGCACACCCACTAACGAGTGGGCCGGACGTGGCGGCACACTCAGAGGCAAACGCAAACCCTTCGGCACGGCCACCCACGGGTGGGCCCGCCGTGGCGGCACTACCAGGGGCAACCGCAGGCCCTTCTGCACGCCCACCCAGGGGTGGGCCGGCAGTGGCGGCACACCCAGAGCCACACGCAAACAGTACTACACGCCCACGTACGGGTAGGCCGGCCATAGCGGCACACCCAGAGGCAACCGCAGGGCCTTCTGCACGCCCACCCACGGGTGGGCCGGCCGTGGCGGCACACCCAGAGCCACACGCAAACAGTTCTGCACGCCCACCCACGTGTGGGCCGACCGTTGCAGCACACACAGAGGCAAACGCAAACAGTTCTACACGCCCACCTACGGGTGGGCTGGTCGTTGCGTCAACCCAGAAGCAAGCGCAGGCCCTTCTGCACGCCCACCCACAGGTTGGCCGGCCGTGGCGGCTCACCCAGGGGCAACCGCAGGCCCTTCTGCACGCCCACCCACGGGTAAGCTGGTCGTTGCGTCAACCCAGAAGAAACTGCAGGCCCTTCTGCACGTTCAGCCACGGGTGGGCTGGCCGTGGCGGCACACCCAGAGGTAATCGCAGGCCCTTCTGCACGCCCACCCACGGGTAGGCCGGCCGTGGCTGCACACCCAGAGGCAACAGCAGGGCCTTCTGCACACCCACACACGGGTGGGCCGGCCGTGGCAGCACACTCAGAAGCAAACGCAAACCCTTCTTCACGCCCACCCACGAATGGGCTGGCCGTGGCGGCACACTCAGAGGCAAACGCAAACCCTTCTGCACGCCCACGCACGGGTGGGCCGGCCGTGGCGGCACACCCAGAAGCAACCGTAGGCCCTTCTGCACGCCCACACACGGGTGGGCCTACCGTGGCGGCACACCCCGAGGCAAATTCAGGCCCTTCTGCACGCCCACCCACGGGTGGGCCGGCCGTGGCGGCACACCCAGAGGCACACCCAAACAGTTCTGCACGCCCACCCACGGGTGGGCCCGCCGTGGCGGCACACCCAGAGGCACACGCTAACAGTTCTTCACGCCCACCCACGGGTAAGCTGGTCGTTGCGTCATCCCAGAAGAAAATGCAGGCCCTTCTGCACGCCCACCCACGGGTGGGCTGGCCGTGGCGGCACACCCAGATGTACCCGCACGCCCTACTGCACTCCCACCCACGGGTAGGCCGGCCGTGGCTGCACACCCAGAGGCAACCGCAGGCCCCCTTGCACGCTCACCCACGGCTGGGCCGGCCGTGGCGGCACACCCAGAGGCACACGCAGACAGTTCTGTACGCCCACCCACGGGTGGGCCGGCCGTAGCGGCACACCTAGAGGCACACGCAAACAGTTCTGCACGCCAAACCACGGGTAAGCTTGTCGTTGCGTCAACCCAGAAGAAACTGCAGGCCCTTCTGCACGCCCACCCACGGGTGGGCTGGCCATGGCGGCACACCCAGAGGTAACCGCAGGCCCTTCTGCACCCCCAACCACGGGTGGGCCGGCCGTGGCGGCACAACCAGGGGCAACCGCAGGCCCTTCTTCGCGCCCACCCAGAGGTGGGACGGCCGTGGCGGCACACCTAGAGGCACACGCAAACAGTTCTGCACGCCCACCTACGGGCGGGCTGGTCGTTGCGTCAACCCAGAGGCAAACGCAGGCCCTTCTGCACGCCCACCCACAGGTGGGCCGGTTGTGGCGGATTACCCAGGGGCAACCGCAGGCCCTTCTGCACGCCCACCCACGGGTGGGCCGGCCGTAGCGGCACACCCAGGGACACAGGCAAATAGTTCTCCACGCCCACCCACGGGTGAGCCGGCCGTTGCGGAAACCCAGAGGGAACCGCAAACCCTTCTGCACGCCCACCCACGGGTTGGCCGGACGTGGCTGCACACCCACGGGCAACCGTAGGCCCTTCTGCACGCCCACCCACAGGTGAGCCGGCTGTGGCGGCACACCCATAGCCACATGCAAACAGTTCTGCACGCGCACCCACGGGTAGGCCAACCATGGCTGCACACCCAGAGGCAACCGCAGGGCCTTCTGCACGCCCACCCACTGGTGGGCCGACCGTGGCGGCACACCCAGAGGCAACCGCAGGCCCTTCTGCACGCCCACCCACGGGTAGGCCGGCCGTGGCGGCACACCCAGAGGGAACCGCAGGACCTTCTGCACGCCCACCCACGGGTGGGCCGGCCGTGGCGGCACACCCAAAGGCACACGTAAACAGTTCTGCACGCCCACCCAGGGTTGGGTTGGTCGTTGCGTCAACCCTGAAGAAACCGCAGGCCCTTCTGCACGCCCACCCACGGGTGGGCCGGCTGTGGCGGCACACTCAGAGGCAAACGCAAACCCTTCTGCACGCCTACCAATGGGTGGGCCGGCCGTGGCGGCACACTCAGAGGCAAACGCAAACCGTTCTGCACGCCCACCCACGGGTGGGCCGGCCGTGGCGGCACACCCAGAGGCAAACGCAGGCCCTTCTGCACGCCCACACACGGGTGGACCTACCGTGGCGGCAAACCCAGGGGGAAAAGCAGGCCCTTCTGCACGCCCACCCACGGGTTGGCCGGCCGTGTCGGCACACCCAAAGGCACACGCAAACAGTTCTGCACGCCCAGCCACGGGTAAACTGGTAGTTGCATCAACCCAAAAGAATCTGCAGGCCCTTCTGCACGCCCACCCACGGGTGGGCTGGCCGTGGCGGCACACCCAGAGGTAACCGCAGGCCCTTCTGCACTCCCACCCAAGGGTGGGCCGGCCGTGGCGACACACCCAGGGGCAACTGCACGCCCTTCTGCACGCCCACCCAAGGGTGGGCCGGCCGTGGCGGCACACCTACAGCCACATGCAAACAGGTCTGCACGCCCACCCACGGGTAGGCGGCCCATGGCTGCACACCCAGAGGCAACCGCAGGGCCTTCTGCACGCCCACCCACTGGTGGGCCGGCCGCGGCGGCACACCCAGAGGCAAGCGCAGGTTATTCTTCACGCCCACCCACGTGTGGGCCGGCCGTGGCGGCACACCCAGAGGCAAACGCAGGCCCTTCGGCACGCCCACCCGTAGGTGGGCCGGCCGTGGCGGCACACCCAGAGGCACACGCAAACCGTTCTGCACGCCCACCTACGGGTGGGTAGGTCGTTGCGTCAACCCAGAGGAAACCGCAGGCCCTTCTGCACGCCCACCAACGGGTGGGCCTACCGTGGCGGCAAACCCAGGAGGAAAACAGGCCCTTCTGCACGCCCACCGACGGGTGGGCCGGCCGTGGCGGCACACCCAGAGGCACAGGCAAACAGTTCTGCACGCCCACCCGCGGGTCTGCCGGCCGTGGCGGCACACCCAGAGGCACACGCAAACAGTTCTGCACGCCCACCCACGGGTAAGCTGGTCGTTGCGTCAACCCAGAAGAAACTGCAGGCCCTTCTGCACGCCCACCCACGGGTGAGCCGGCCGTGGCGGCACACCAAGAGCCACATGCAAACAGTTTTGCACGCCCACCCACGGGTAGGCCGGCCGTGGCTGCACACCCAGAGGCAACCGCAGGGCCTTCTGCACGCCCACCCACTGGTGGGCCGGCCGTGGCGGCACACCCAGAGGCAACCGCAGGCCCTTCTTCACGCCCACCCACGGGTGGGCCTGCCGTGGCGGCACAGCCAGGGGGAACCTCAGGCCCTTCTGCACGCCCACCCACGGGTGGGCCGACCGTGGCGGCACACCCAGAGCCACACGCAAACAGTTCTGCACGCCCACCCACGGGTGGGCCGGCCGTGGCGGCACACCCAGAGGCACACGCAAACAGTTCTGCACGCCCACCCACGGGTAAGGTGGTCGTTGCGTCAACCCTGAAGAAACTGCAGGCCCTTCTGCACGCCCACCCACGGGTCTGCTGGCCGTGGCGGCACAACCAGATGTAACCGCAGGCCCTTCTGCACTCCAACCAAAAGTAGGCCGGCCGTGGCTCCACACCCAGAGGCAACCGCAGGTCCTTCTGCCCGCCCACCCACTGGTGGGCCGGCCGTGGCGGCACACCCAGAGGCAAACGCAGGCCCTTCTTCACGCCCACCCACGGGTGGGCCGGCCGTGGCGGCACACCCAGAGGCAACCTCAGGCCGTTCTGCCCGCCCACCCAGGGGTGGGCCGGCTGTGGCGCCACACCCAGAGGCACACGCAAACAGTTCTGCACGCCCACCTACGATTGGGTTGGTCGTTGCGTCAACCCAGAGGAAACCGCAGGCCCTTCTGCACGCCCACCCGCGGGTAGGCCGGCCGTGGCGGCACACTCAGAGGCAAACGCAAACCCTTCTGCACGCCCACCCACGGGTGGGCCGGCCGTGGCGGCACACTCAGAGGCAAACGCAAACCCTTCTGCACGCCCACCAACGGGTGGGCCGGCCGTGGCGGCACACACAGAGGCAACCGCAGGCCCTTCTGCACGCCCACCCACGGGTGGGCCGGCTGTGGCGGCACACCCAGAGCCACACGCAAACAGTTGTGCACGCCCACCCACGCGTGGGCCGGCCGTTGCGGCACACCCAGAGCCACACACAAACAGTTGTGCACGCTTACCCACGTATGGGCCGGCCGTGGCGGCACACCCAGAGGCAAACGCAGGCCCTTCTGCACACCCAACCACGGGTAGGCCGGTTGGGGCTGCACACCCAGAGGCAACCGCAGGGCCTTCTGCACACCCACCAACGGGTGGGCCGGCCGTGGCGGCACACCCAGGGGAAAATGCAGGCCATACTGCACGCCCACCCACGGGTGGGCCGGCCGTGGCGGCACACCCAGAGGCACACGCAAACAGTTCTGCACGCCGACCCACGGAAAGCTGGTCGTTGCGTCAACCCAGAAGAAACTGCAGGCCCTTCTGCACGCCCACCCACGGGTGGGCCGGCCGTGGCGGCACACCCAGAGGTAAACGCAGGCCCTTCTGCATGCCCACCCACGGGTAGGCCGGCCGTGGCTGCACACCTAGAGGCAACCGCAGGGCCTTCTGCACACCCACCAACGGGTGGGCCGGCCGTGGTGGCACACTCAGAGGCAAACGCAAACCTTTCTGCACGCCCACCCACCGTTGGGCCGGCCGTGGCGCCACACTCAGAGGCAAACGCAAACACTTCTGCACGCCCACCCACGGGTGGGCCGGCCGTGGCGGCACAGCCAGAGAGAACCTCAGGCCCTCTCGGTGCACCGCCTGCACCCACGGACTGGGCCCTCGGCGCCGCGGGCGGCACCCCCTGGGGCACACGCAATCAGTTCTGCACGCCCACCCACGGGTGGGCCGGCCGTGGCGGCACACCCAGAGGCACACGCAAACAGTTCTGCACACCAACCCACGGGTAAGCTGGTCGTTGCGTCAACCCAGAAGAAACTGCAGGCCCTTCTGCACGCCCACCCACGGGTGAGCCGGCCGTGGCGGCACACCCAGAGCCACATGCAAACAGTTCTGCACGCCCACCCACGGGTAGGCCGCCCGTTGCTGCACACCCAGAGGCAACCGCAGGGCCTTCTGCACGCCCACCCACTGGTGGGCCGGCCGTGGCGGCACACCCAGAGCCACACGCAAACAGTTCTGCACGCCCACCCTCGGGTGGGCCGGCCGTGGCGGCACACCCAGAGGCACACGCAAACAGTTCTGCACGCCCACCCTCGGGTGGGACGGCGGTGGCGGCACACCCAGAGGCACACGCAAACAGTTCTGCACGCCCACCCACGGGTAAGCTGGTCGTTGCGTCAACCCTGAAGAAACTGCAGGCCCTTCTGCACGCCCACCCACGGGTTTGCTGGCCGTGGCGGCACACCCAGAGGTAACCGCAGGCCCTTCTGCACTCCAACCTCGGGTAGGCCGGCCGTGGCTCCACACCCAGAGGCAACCCCAGGGCCTTCTACACGCCCACACACGGGTGGCCCGGCCGTGGCGGCACACCCAGAGGCAACCGCAGGCCCTTCTGCACGCCCACCCAGGAGTGGGCCGGCCGTGGCGGCACACCCAGAGGCACACGCAAACAGTTCTGCACGCCCACCTACGATTGGGTTGGTCGTTGCGTCAACCCAGAGGAAATTGCAGGCCCTTCTGCACGCCCACCCACGGGTCGGCCGGCCGTGGCGGCACACTCACAGGCAACCGCAGGCCCTTCTGCACGCCCACCCAGGAGTGGGCCGGCCGTGGCGGCACACCCAGAGGCACACGCAAACAGGTCTGCACGCCGACCCACGGGAAAGCTGGTCGTTGCGTCAACCCAGAAGAAACTGCAGGCCCTTCTGCACGCCCACCCACGGGTGAGCCGGCCGTGGCGGCACACCAAGAGCCACATGCAAACAGTTCTGCACGCCCATCCACGGGTAGGCTGCCCGTTGCTGCACAACCAGAGGCAACCGCAGGGCCTTCTGCACGCCCACCCACGGGTGGGCCGGCCGTGGCGGCACACCCAGAGGCAACCGCAGGCCCTTCTTCACGCCCACACACGGGTGGGCCGGCCGTGGCGGCACACCCAGAGGCAATCGCAGGCCCTTCTTCACGCCCACCCATGGGTGGGCCGGTCGTGGCGGCACACCCAGAGGCAACCGCAGGCCCTTCTGCACGCCCACCCACTGGTGGGCCGGCCGTGGCTGCAAACCCAGAGGCAACCGCAGGCCCTTCTTCACGCCCACCCACGGGTGGGCCGGCCGTGGCGGCACACCCAGAGGCAATCTCAGGCCCTTCTGCACGCCCACCCAGGGGTGGGCCGGCTGTGGCGCCACACCCAGAGGCACACGCAAACAGTTCTGCACGCCCACCCACGGGTAAGCTGGTCGTTGCGTCAACCCAGAAGAAACTGCAGGCCCTTCTGCACGCCCACCCACGGGTGGGCAGGCGGTGGCGGCACACCCAGAGGTAAACGCAGGCCCTTCTGCACTCCCACCGACGGGTAGGCCGGCCATGGCTGTACACCCAGAGGCAACCGCAGGGCCTTATGCACACCCAACAACGGGTGGGCCGGCCGTGGCGGCACACCCAGAGGCAAACGCAGGGCCTTCTGCACGCCCACCCATGGGTGGGCCGGCCGTGGCGGCACACCCAGAGGCAAACGCAGGCCCTTCTGCACGCCCACACAGAGGTGGGCCGGCCGTAGCGGCACAGCCAGAGGCAACCGCAGGCCCTTCTGCACTTCCACCCACTGATGAGCCGGTCGTGGCAACACACCCAGAGGCAACCGCAGGCCCTTCTGCACGCCCACCCACAGTAGGGCCGACCGTGGCGGCACACCCAGAGGCACACGCAAATACTTCTGCATGCCCACCCAGGGATGGGCCGGCCGTGGCGGCACACCCAGAGGCAACCGCAGACCCTTCTGCACACCCACCAACGGGTAGGCCGGCCGTGGCGGCACACTCAGAGGCAAACGCAAACCCTTCCGCACGCCCACCCACGGGTGGGTCGGCCGTGGCGGCACACTCAGAGGCAAACGCAAACACTTCTGCACGCCCACCCACGGGTAGGCCGGCCGTGGCGGCACACTCAGAGGCAAACGCAAACCCTTCTGCACGCCCACACACGGGTGGGCCGGCCGTGGCAGCACACTCAGAGGCAAACGCAAACCCTTCTGCACGCCCACCCACGGGTGGGCCGGCCGTGGCGGCACACCCAGAGGCAAACGCAGGCCCTTCTGCACGCCCACTGACGGGTGGGCCGGCCGTGGCGGCACACCCAGCGCCACACGCAAACAGTTGTGCACGCCCACCCACGGGTGGGCCGTCCTTTGCGACACACCCAGAGCCAAACTCGAACAGTTGTGCACGCTTGCCCACGGATGGGCCGGCCGTGGCGGCACACCCAGAGGCAAACGCAGGCCCTTCTGCACGCCCAACCGCAGGTATGCCGGTCGGGGCTGCACACCCAGAGGCAACCGCAGGGCCTTCTGCACACCCACCAACGGGTGGGCCGGCCGTGGCGGCACACCCAGGGGAAAAGGCAGGCCCTACTGCACGCCCACCCACGGCTTGGCCGGCCGTGGCGGCACACCCAGAGGCACACGCAAACAGTTCTGCACGCCCACCCATGGGAAAGCTGGTCGTTGTGTCAACCCAGAAGAAACTGCAGGTTCTTCTGCACGCCCACCCACGAATGGGCTCGCCGTGGCGGCACACCCAGAGGTAAACGCAGGCCCTTCTGCACACCCACCCACGGGTAGGCCGGCCGTGGCGGCACACCGAGAGGCAAACGCAAACCCTTCTGCACGCCCACCCACGGGTGGGTCGGCGGTGGCGGCACACTCAGAGGCAAACGCAAACCCTTCTGCACGCCCACCCACGGGTGGGCCGGCCGTGGCGGCACACCCAGAGGCAAACGCAGGCCCTTCTGCACGCCCACACACGGGTGGGCCTACCGAGGCGGCACAGCCAGGGGGAACCTCAGGCCCTTCTGCACGCCCACCCACGGGTGGGCCGGCCGAGGCGGCGCACCCAGAGCCACACGCAAACAGTTCTGCACGCCCACCCACGGGTGGGCCGGCCGTGGCGGCACACCCAGAGGCACACGCAAACAGTGCTTCACGCCCACCCACGGGAAAGCTGGTCGTTGCGTCAACACTGAAGAAACTGCAGGCCCTTCTGCACGCCCACCCACGGGTGTGCTGGCCGTGGCGCCACACCCAGATGTAATTGCAGGTCCTTCTGCACACCCACCAACGGGTGGGCCGGCTGTGGCGGCACACCCAGGGGAAAACGCAGGCCCTACTGCACGCCCACCCACGGGTGGGCCGGCCGTGGCGGCACACCCAGAAGCACACGCAAACAGTTCTGCACGCCCACCCAAGGGAAAGCTGGTCGTTGCGTCAACCCAGTAGAAACTGCAGGCCCTTCTGCACGCCAACCACGGGCGGGCCGGCCGTGGCTGCACACCCAGAGGCAACCGCAGGGCCTTCTGCACACCCACCCACGGGTGGGCCGGCCGTGGCGGCAAACTCAGAGGCAAACGCAAACCCTTCTGCACGCCCACCCACCGGTGGGCCGGCCGTGGCGGCACACTCAGAGGCAAACGCAAACCCTTCTGCACGCCCACCCACGGGTGGGCCGTCCGTGGCGGCACACCCAGGGGCACACGCAATCAGTTCTGCACGCCCACCCACGGGTGGGCCGGCCGTGCGGCACACCCAGAGGCACACGCAAACAGTTCTGCACGCCCACCCACGGGTAAGCTGGTCGTTGCGTCAACCCAGAACAAACTGCAGGCCCTTCTGCATGCCCACCCACGGGTGGGCTGGCGGTGGCGGCACACCCAGAGGTAAACGCAGGCCTTTCTGCACTCCCACCCACGGGTAGGCCGGCCGTGGCTGCACACCCAGAGGCAACCGCAGGGCCTTCTGCACACCCAACAACGGGTGGGCCGGCCGTGGCGGCACACCCAGAGGCAAACGCAGGCCCTTCTGCACGCCCACCCACAGGTGGGCCGACCATGGCGGCAGACCCAGGGGCAACCGCAGGCCCTTCTGCACGCCCACCCACGGGTGGGCCGGCCGTGGCGGCACACCCAGAGGCAAACGCAGGCCCTTCTGCACGCCCACACAGAGGTGGGCCGGCCGTAGCGGCACAGCCAGAGGCAACCGCAGGCCCTTCTGCACGCCCACCCACGGGAAAGCTGGTCGTTGCGTCAACCCAGAAGAAACTGCAGGCCCTTCTGCACGCCAACCACGGGTGGGCCGGCCGTGGCTGCACACCCAGAGGCAACCGCAGGCCCTTCTGCACACCCACCAACGGGTGGGCCGGCCGTGGCGGCACACCCAGAGGCAACCGCAGGCTTTTCTGCACGACCACCCACGGGTGGGCCCGCCGTGCCGGCACAACCAGGCGCAACCGCAGGCCCTTCTGCACGCCCACCCAGAGGTGGGCCGGCCGTGGCGGCACACCCAGAGGCACACGCAAACAGTTCTGCACGCCCACCCACTGTTTGCCGGCCGTAGCGGCACACCCAGAGGCAACCGCAAGCCCTTCTGCACGCCCACCCACGGGTGGGCCGGCCGTGGCGGCACACCCAGAGCCACACGCACACAGTTCTGCACGCCCACCCACGGGTGGGCCGGCCGTGGCGGCACACCCAGAGGAACACGCAAACAGTTCTGCACGCCCACCTACGGGTGGGCTGGTCGTTGCGTCAACCCAGAGGAAACAGCAGGCCCTTCTGCACGCCCACTCACGGGTTGGCCAGCCGTGGCGGCACACCCAAAGGCACAGGCAAATTTTTCTGCACGCCCACCCACGGGCAGGCCGGCCGTGGCGGCACACCCCGGGGCAAACGCAGACCCTACTCCACGCCCACCCACGGGTGGGCTGGCCGTGGCTGCACACCCAGAGGCAACCGCAGGGCCTTCTGCACGCCCACCCACTGGTGCTCCGGCCGTGGCGGCACACTCAGAGGCAAATTCAAACCCTTCTGCACGCCCACCCACGGGTAGGCCGGCCGTGGCTGCACACCCAGAGGCAACCGCAGGGCCTTCTGCACACCCAACAACGGGTGGGTCGGCTGTGGCGGCACACCCAGAGGCAACCGCAGACCCTTCTGCACACCCACCCACGGGTGGGCCGGCCGTGGCGGCACACTCAGAGGCAAACGCAAACCCTTCTGCACGCCCACCCAAGGGTGGGCCGGCCGTGGCGGCACACCCAGAGGCAACCGCAGGCCCTTATGCACGCCCACCCATGGGTGGGCCGGCCGTGGCGGCACACCCAGAGCCACACGCAAACAGTTGTGCACGCCCACCCACGGGTGGGCCGGCCGTTGCGGCACACCAAGAGGCACACGCAAACAGTTGTGCACGCTTACCCACGGGTGGGCCGGCCGCGGCGGCACACCCAGAGACAAACGCAGGCCCTTCTGCACGCCCAACCACGAATAGGCCGGTCGGGGCTGCACACCCAGGGGCAACCGCAAGGCCTTCTGCACACCCACCAACGGGTGGGCCGGCCGTGGCGGCACACCCAGGGGAAAATACAGGCTTTACTGCACGCCCACCCACGGATGGGCCGGCCGTGGCGGCACACCCAGAGGCACACACAAACAATTCTGCACGCCGACCCACGGGAAAGCTGGTCGTTGCGTCAACCCAGAAGAAACTGCAGGCCCTTCTGCACGCCCACCCACGGGTGGGCTCGCCGTGGCGGCACACCCAGAGGAAAACCCAAGCCCTTCTGCATGTCCAATGACGGGTAGGCCGGCCGTGGCTGCACACCCAGAGGCAACCGCAGGGCCTTCTGCACACCCACCAACGGGTGGGCCGGCCGTGGCAGCACACTCAGAGGCAAACGCAAACCCTTTTGCATGCCCACCCACGGGTGGGTCGGCCGTGGCGGCACACTCAGAGGCACACGCAAACAGATCTGCACGCCCACCCACGGGTGGGCCGGCCGTGGCGGCGTACTTAGAGCCACACGCAAACAGTTCTGCACGCCCACCCACGGTTGGCCGGCCGTAGCGGCACACCCAGATGTACACGCACGCCCTTCTGCACGCCCACCCACGGGTGGGCCGGCCGTGGCGGCACACCCAGAGCCACACGCAAACAGTTCTGCACGCCCACCCACGGGTGGGCCGGCCGTAGCGGCACACCCAGAGGCAACCGCAGGCCCTTCTGCACGCCCACACACTGATGAGCCGGCCGTGGCTACACACCCAGAGGCAAACGCAGGCCCTTCTGCATGCCCACCCACGGGTTGGCCGGCCGTGGCGGCACACCCAAAGGCACAGGCAAATAAGTCTGCACGCCCACCCACGGGTGAGCTGGCCGATGCGTAAACCCAGAGGCAACCGCAGACCCTTCTGCACGCCCACCCACGGGCGGGCCGGCCGTGGCGGCACACCCAGGGGCAACCGCAGGCCCTTCTGCACGCCCACCCACAGGTGAGCCGCCCGTAGCGGCACACCCATAGCCACAAGCAAACAGTTCTGCACGCGCACCCACGGGTAGACCGGCCATGGCTGCACACCCAGAGGCAAACGCAGGGCCTTCTGCACGCCCACCCACCGGTGGGCCGGCCGTGGCGGCACACCCAGAGGCACACGCAAACAGTTCTTCACGCCCACCTACGGGTGGGTTGGTCGTTGCGTCAACCCAGAGGAAACCGCAGGCCCTTCTGCACGCCCACCCACGGGTAGGCCGGCCGTGGCGGCACACTCAGAGGCAAACTCAAACCCTTCTGCACGCCCACCCACGGGTAGGCCGGCCGTGGCTGCACACCCAGAGGCAACCGCAGGCCCTTCTGCACACCCAACAACGGGTGGGTCGGCTGTGGCGGCACACCCAGAGGCAGCCGCAGGGCCTTCTGCTCGCCCACCCACAGGTGGGCCGACCGTAGCGGCACAGCCAGAGGCAAACGCAGGCCCTTCTGCACGCCCACCCACTGATGAGCCGGCCGTTGCAACACACCCAGAGGCAACCGCAGGCCCTTCTGCACGCCCACCCACGGGTGGGCCGACCGTGGCGGCACACCCAGGGGCAACCGCAGGCCCTTCTGCACGCCCACCCACGGGTGGCCCGGCCGTGGCGGCACACCCAGAGGCAACCGCAGGCGCTTCTGCACGCCCACACGCAGGTGGGCCGGCCGTAGCGGCACAGCCAGAGGCAACCGCAGGCCCTTCTGCACGCCCACCCACTGATGAGCCGGCCGTGGCAACACTCCCAGAGGCAACTGCAGGCCCTTCTGCACGCCCACCCACGGGTGGGCCGGCCGTTGAGGCACAGCCAGAGGCACACGCATATAGTTCTGCACGCCCACCCACGGGTGGGCCGGCCGTTGCGTAAACCCAGAGGCAACCGCAGACCCTTCTGCACGCCCACCCACGGGTGGGCCGGCCGTGGCGGCGCACCCAGAGGAAACCGCAGGCCCTTCTGCACACCCTCCCACGGGTGAGCCGGCCGTGGTGGCACACCCAGGGGCAAACGCAGGCCCTTCTCCACGCCCACCCACGAGTGGGCCGGCCGTGGCTGCACACCCAAAGGCAAACGCAGGGCCTTCTGCACGCCCACCCACAGGTGAGCCGGCCGTGGCGGCACACCCATAGCCACATGCAAACAGTTCTGCACGCCCACCCACGAATAGGCCGGCCATGGCTGCACACCCAGAGATAAACGCAGGCCCTTCTGCATGCCCACCCACGGGTAGGCCGGCCGTGGCTGCACACCCAGAGGCAACCGCAGGGCCTTCTGCACACCCACCAACGGGTGGGCCGGCCGTGGCGGCACAGTCAGAGGCAAACGCAAACCCTTCTGCACGCCCACCCAAGGGTGGGTCGGCCGTGGCGGCACACTCAGAGGCAAACGCAAACACTTCTGCACGCCCACCCACGGGTGGGCCGGCCGTGGCGGCACACCCAGAGGCAAACGCAGGCCCTTCTGCACGCCCACACACGGGTGGGCCTACCGTGGCGGCACACCCAGGGGGAACCTCAGGCCCTTCTGCACGCCCACCCACGGGTGGGCCGGCCGTGGCGGCACACCCAGAGGCACACGCAAACAGTTCTGCACGCCCACCCACGGGTAAGCTGGTCGTTGCGTCAACCCTGAAGAAACTGCAGGCCCTTCTGCACGCCCACCCACGGGTGTTCTGGCCGTGGCGCCACACCCAGAGGCAACCGCAGGGCCTTCTGCACACCCACCAACGGGTGGGCCGGCCGTGGCGGCACACCCAGGGGCAAACGCAGGCCCTACTTCACGCCCACCCACTGGTGGGCCGGCCGTGGCGGCACACCCAGAGCCACACGCAAACAGTTCTGCACGCCCACCCACGGGTGGGCCGGCCGTGGCGGCGCACCCAGAGCCGCACGCAAACAGTTCTGCACGCGCACCCACGGGTAGTCCGGCCATGGCTGCACACCCAGAGGCAACCGCAGGGCCATCTGCACGCCCACCCACGGGTGGGCCGGCCGTGGCGGCACACCCAGAGGCACACGCAAACAGTTCTCCACGCCCACCTACGGGTGGGTTGGTCGTTGCGTCAACCCAGAGGAAAACGCAGGCCATTCTTCACGCCCACCCACGGGTAGGCCGGCCGTGGCGGCACACCCAGAAACAAACGCAGGCCCTTCTGCACGCCCACACACGGGTGGGCCTACCGTGGCGGCACAACCAGGAGGAAAAACAGGCCCTTCTGCACGCCCACCCACGGGTGGGCCGGCCGTGGCGGCACACCCAAAGGCACACGCAAACAGTTCTGCACGCGCCCCCACGGGTAAGCTGGTCGCTGCGTCAACCCAGAGGAAACTGCAGGCCCTTTCTGCACGCCCCACCCACGGGTGGGCTGGCCGCGGGCGGCACACCCAGAGGTAACCGCGAGGCCCTTCTGCACTCCCACCCACGGGTAGGCCGGGCTGTGGCTGCACACCCAGAGGCAACCGCAGGGCCTTCTGCACACCCAACAACGGGTGGTCGGCCGTGGCGGCACACCCAGAGGCAGCCGCAGGCCCTTCTGCACGCCCACCCACTGTTTGCCGGCCGTGGCGGCACACCCAGAGGCAACCGCAGGCCTTTCTGCACGCCCACACACAGGTGGGCCGGCCGTAGCGGCACAGCCAGAGGCAACCGCAGGCCCTTCTGCGCGCCCACCCACTGATCAGCCGGCCGTTGCAACACACCAAGAGGCAACCGCAGGCCCTTCTGCATGCCCATCCACGGGTAGGCCTACCGTGGCGGCACACCCAGGGGGAAAAGCAGGCCCTTCTGCACGCCCACCCACGGGTGGGCCGGCCGTAGCGGCACACCCAATGGCACACGCCAACAGTTCTGCACGCCCACCCACGGGTAAGCTGGTCGTTGCGTCAACCCAGAAGAAACTGCAGGCCCTTCTGCACGCCCACCCACGGGTGGGCCGGCCGTGGCTGCACACCCAGAGGCAACCGCAGGGCCTTCTGCACACCCACCAATGGGTGGGCCGGCCGTGGCGGCACACTCAGAGGCAAACGCAGGCCCTTCTGCACGCCCACACACGGGTGGGCCTACCGTGGCGGCACAGCCAGGGGGAACCTCAGGTCCTTCTGCACGCCCACCCACGGGTGGGCCGGCCGTGGCGGCACACCCATAGGCACACGCAAACAGTTCTACACGCCCACACACGGGTGGGCCGGCCGTGGCGGCACACCCAGAAGAAACTGCAGGCCCTTCTGCACGCCCTCCCACGGGTGTGCTGGCCGTGGCTGCACACCCAGATGAAACCGCAGGCCCTTCTGCACACCCACCCACGGGTGGGCCGGCCGTGGCGGCACACCCAGGGGCAAACGCAGGCCCTACTGCACGCCCACCCACGGGTGGGCCGGCCGTGGCGGCACACCCAGAGCAACACGCAAACAGTTCTGCACGCCCACCCACGGGTGGGCCGGCCGTGGCGGCGCACCCAGAGCCGCACGCAAACAGTTCTGCACGCCCACCCACGGGAAAGCTGGTCGTTGCGTCAACCCAGAAGAAACTGCAGGCCCTTCTGCACGCCCACCCACGGGTGGGCTGGCCGTGGCGGCACACCCAGAGGTAACTGCAAGCCCTTCTGCACGCCCACCCACGGGTGGGCCGGCCGGGGCTGCACACCCAGAGGCAACCGCAGGGCCTTCTGCACACCCACCAACGGGTGGGCCGGCCGTTGCGGCACACCCAGAGGCAAACGCAGGCCCTTCTGCACGCCCACCCACGGGTGGGCCCGTTGTGGCGGCACAACCAGGCGCAACCGCAGGCCCTTCTGCACGCCCACCCAGGGGTGGGCCGGCCGTGGCGGCACACCCAGAGGCAAACGCAAACAGTTCTGCACGCCCACCCACTGTTGGCCGGCCGTAGCGGCACACCCAAAAGCAAACGCAGGCCCTTCTGCACGCCCACCCAGGGGTGGGCCGGCCGTGGCGGCACACCCAGAGCCACCCGCAAACAGTTCTGCACGCCCACCCACGGGTGGGCCGGCAGTGGCGGCACACCCAGAGGCACACGCAAACAGTTCTTCACGCCCACTTACGGGTGTTCTGGTCATTGCGTCAACCCAGAGGAAACAGCAGGCCCTTCTGCACGCCCACTCACTGATGAGCCGGCCGTGGCAACACACCCAGAGGCAAACGCAGGCCCTTCTGCGCGCCCACCTACGGGTTGGCCGGCCGTGGCGGCACACCCAAAGGCACAGGCAAATAGTTCTGCACGCCGACCCACGGGTGAGCCGGCCGTTGTGTAACACCAGAGGCAACCGCAGGGCCTTCTGCACGCCCACCCACGGGTGGGCCGGCCTTGTCGGCACACCCAGGGGCAAACGCAGGCCCTTCTCCACGCCCACCCACGGGTGGGCCGGCCGTGGCTGCACACCCAGGGGCAACCGCAGGCCCTTCTGCACCCCCAGCCAGAGGTGAGCCACCCGTGGCGGCACACGCATAGCCACATGCAAAGAGTTCTGCACGAGAACCCACGGCTAGGCCGGCCATGGCTGCACACCCAGTTGCAAACGCAGGCCCTTCAGCACGCCCACCCACGGGTGGGCCGGCCGTGGCGGCACACCCAGAGGCAACCGCAGGCCCTTCTGCACGCCCACCCACAGGTGGGCCGGCCGTGGCGGCACACCCAGAGGCACACGCAAACAGTTCTGCACGCCCACCTGCGGGTGGCTTGGTCGTTGCGTCAACCCAGAGGAAACCGCAGGCCCTTCTGCACGCCCACCCACGGGTAGGCCGGCCGTGGCGGCACACTCAGAGGCAAACTCAAACCCTTCTGCACGCCCACCCACGGGTAGGCCGGACGTGGCGGCACACTCAGAGGCAAACGCAAACCCTTCTGCACGCCCACCCACGGGTGAGCCGGCCGTGGCGGCAAACCCAGAGGCGAACGCAGGCCCTTCTGCACGCCCACACACGGGTGGGCCTTCCGTGCGGCACACCCAGGGGGAAAAGCAGTCCCTTCTGCACGCCCACCCACGGGTTGGCCGGCCGTGGCGGCACACCCATAGCCACATGCAAACAGTTCTGCACGCGCACCCACGAATAGGCCGGCCATGGCTGCACACCCAGAGGCAACCGCAGGGCCTTCTGCACGCCCACCCACTGGTGGGCCGGCCGTGGCGGCACACCCAGAGGCAACCGCAGGGCCTTCTGCACGCCCACCCACCGGAGGGCCGGCCGTGGCGGCACACCCAGAGGCACACGCAAACAGTTCTGCACGCTCACACACGGGTGTGTTGGTCGTTGCGTCAACCCAGAGGAAACCGCAGGCCCTTCTGCACGCCCTCCCACGGGTAGGCCTACCGTGGCGGCACACCCAGGGGGAAAAACAGGCCCTTCTGCACGCCCACCCACGGGTGGGCCGGCCGTAGCGGCACACCCAAAGGCACACGCCAACAGTTCTGCACGCCCACCTACGGGTAAGCTGGTCGTTGCGTCAACCCAGAAGAAACTGCAGGCCCTTCTGCACGCCCACCCACGGGTGGGCCGGCCGTGGCTGCACACCCAGAGGCAACCGCAGGGCCTTCTGCACACCCACCCACGGGTGGACCGGCCGTGGCGGCACACCCAGAAGCAACCGCAGGCCCTTCTGCACGCCCACACACAGGTGGGCCGGCCGTAGCGGCACAGCCAGAGGCAACCGCAGGCCCTTCTGCACGCCCACCCACTGATGAGCCGGCCGTAACAACACACCCAGAGGCAACCGCAGGCCCCTCTGCACGCCCACCCACAGGTGGGCCGACCGTGGCGGCAAACCCAGAGGCACACGCAAATAGTTCTGCACGCCCACACACAGGTGGGCCGGCCGTGGCGGCACAGCCAGAGGCAACCGCAGGCCCTTCTGCACGCCCACACACGGGTGGGCCGGCCGTGGCGGCACAGCCAGAGGCAACCGCAGGCCCTTCTGCACGCCCACCCACTGATGAGCCGGCCGTGGCAACACACCCAGAGGCAACCGCAGGCCCTTATGCACGCCCACCCACAGGTGGGCCTACCGTGGCGGCACACCCAGAGGCACACGCAAATAGTTCTGCACGCCCACACACAGGTGGGCCGGCCGTGGCGGCACAGCCAGAGGCAACCGCAGGCCCTTCTGCACGCCCACCCACGGGTGGGCTGGCCGTGGCGGCGCACCCAGAGGAAACCGCAGGCCCTTCTGCACGCCCTCCCACGGGTGGGCCGGCCGTGGCGGCACACCCAGTGGCAACCGCAGGCCCTTCTGCACGCCCACCCACGGGTGAGCCGGCCGTGGCGGCACACCCAGAGCCACATGCAAACAGTTCTGCACGCCCACCCACGGGTGGGCCGCCCGTTGCTGCACACCCAGAGGCAAACGCAGGGCCTTCTGCACGCCCACCCACTGGTGGGCCGGCCGTGGCGGCACACCCAGAGGCAACCGCAGGGCCTTCTGCACGCCCACCCACGGGTGGGCCGGCCGTGGCGGCACACCCAGAGGCACACGCAAACAGTTCTCCACGCCCACCTACGGGTGGGTTGGTCGTTGCGTCACACCCAGAAGAAACCGCAAGCCCTTCTGCACGCCCACCCACGGGTAGGCCTGCCGTGGCAGCACACCCAGAGGCACACGCAAACAGTTCTGCACGCCCACACACGGTTGGCCGGCCGTAGCGGCACACCCAGAGGCAACCGCAGGGCCTTCTGCACGCCCACCCACGGGTAGGCCTGCCGTGGCGGCACACCCAGAGGCACACGCAAAATGTTCTGCACGCCCACCCACGGGTGGGCCGACCGTGGCGGCACACCCAGAGGCACACGCAAACAGTTCTGCACGCCCACCCACGGGTGGGTTGGTGGTTGCGTCAACCCAGAGGCCACCGCAGGCCCTTCTGCACGCCCACCCACGGGTGTGCCGGCCGTGGCGGCACACCCAGAGGCACACGCAAAATGTTCTGCACGCCCACCCACGGGTAGGCCTACCGTGGCGGCACACCCAAAGGGAAAAGCAGGCCCTTCTGCACTCCCACCCACGGGTTGGTTGGCTGTGGCGGCGCCCTTAGAGCCACACGCAAACAGATCTGCACGCCCACCCACGGGTGGGCCGGCCGTAGCGGCACACCCAAAGGCACACGCCAACAGTTCTGCACGCCCACCCACGGGTAAGCTGGTCGTTGCGTCAACCCAAAAGAAACTGCACGGCCTTCTGCACGCCCACCCACGGGTCGGCTGGCGGTGGCGACACACCCAGAGGTAACCGCAGGCCCTCCTGCACTCCCACCCACGGGTTGGTTGGCTGTGGCGGCGCCCTTAGAGCCACACGCAAACAGATCTGCACGCCCACCCACGGGTGGGCCGGCCGTAGCGGCACACCCAAAGGCACACGCCAACAGTTCTGCACGCCCACCCACGGGTAAGCTGGTCGTTGCGTCAACCCTGAAGATACTGCAGGCCCTTCTGCACGCCCACCCACGGGTGTTCTGGCCGTGGCGCCACACCCAGAGGCAACCGCAGGGCCTTCTGCACACCCACCAACGGGTGGGCCGGCCGTGGCGGCACACCCAGGGGCAAACGCGAGGCCCTACTTCACGCCCCACCCACTGGTGGGCCGGCCGTAGCGGCACACCCAGAGCCACACGCATGAAACAGTTCTGCACGCAGCCCACCCACGGGTGGGCCGGCCGTCTTGGCGCGCAGAGCGCACGCGCAAACAGTTCTGCACGCTCGGCACCCACGGGTAGTCCGGCCATGGCTGCACACCCAGAGGCAACCGCGAGGGCCATCTGCACGCCCACCCACGGGTGGGCCGGCCGTGGCGGCACACCCAGAGGCACACGCAAACAGTTCTCCACGCCCACCTACGGGTGGGTTGGTCGTTGCGTCAACCCAGAGGAAAACGCAGGCCATTCTTCACGCCCACCCACGGGTAGGCCGGCCGTGGCGGCACACCCAGAAACAAACGCAGGCCCTTCTGCACGCCCACCCACGGGTGGGCCTACCGTGGCGGCACAACCAGGAGGAAAAACAGGCCCTTCTGCACGCCCACCCACGGGTGGGCCGGCCGTGGCGGCACACCCAAAGGCACACGCAAACAGTTCTGCACGCGCCCCCACGGGTAAGCTGGTCGTTGCGTCAACCCAGAGGAAACTGCAGGCCCTTCTGCACGCCCACCCACGGGTGGGCTGGCCGTGGCGGCACACCCAGAGGTAACCGCAGGCCCTTCTGCACTCCCACCCACGGGTAGGCCGGCTGTGGCTGCACACCCAGAGGCAACCGCAGGGCCTTCTGCACACCCAACAACGGGTGGTCGGCCGTGGCGGCACACCCAGAGGCAGCCGCAGGCCCTTCTGCACGCCCACCCACCGGTGGGCCGGCCGTGGCGGCACACCCAGAGGCAACCGCAGGCCTTTCTGCACGCCCACACACAGGTGGGCCGGCCGTAGCGGCACAGCCAGAGGCAACCGCAGGCCCTTCTGCGCGCCCACCCACTGATGAGCCGGCCGTTGCAACACACCAAGAGGAAACCGCAGGCCCTTCTGCATGCCCATCCACGGGTAGGCCTACCGTGGCGGCACACCCAGGGGGAAAAGCAGGCCCTTCTGCACGCCCACCCACGGGTGGGCCGGCCGTAGCGGCACACCCAATGGCACACGCCAACAGTTCTGCACGCCCACCCACGGGTAAGCTGGTCGTTGTGTCAACCCAGAAGAAACTGCAGGCCCTTCTGCACGCCCACCCACGGGTGGGCCGGCCGTGGCTGCACACCCAGAGGCAACCGCAAGGGCCTTCTGCACACCCACCAACGGTGGGCCGGCCGTGGCGGCACACTCAGAGGCAAACGCAGGCCCTTCTGCACGCCCACACACGGGTGGGCCTACCGTGGCGGCACAGCCAGGGGGAACCTCAGGCCCTTCTGCACGCCCACCCACGGGTGGGCCGGCCGTGGCGGCACACCCATAGGCACACGCAAACAGTTCTACACGCCACACATGCGGTGGGCCGGCCGTGGCGGCACACCCAGAAGAAAACTGCAAGGCCTTCTGCACGCCCTCCCACGGTGTGCTGGCCGTGGCTGCACACCCAGATGCAACCGCAGGCCCTTCTGCACACCCACCCACGGGTGGGCCGGCCGTGGCGGCACACCCAGGGGCAAACGCAGGCCCTACTGCACGCCCACCCACGGGTGGGCCGGCCGTGGCGGCACACCCAGAGCAACACGCAAACAGTTCTGCACGCCCACCCACGGGTGGGCCGCCGTCGCGGCGCGCAGAGCGCTGACGCGAAACAGTTCTGCACGCCCACCCGCGGGAAAGCTGGTCGTTAAGTCAACCCAGAAGAAACTGCAGGCCCTTCTGCACGCCCCCCCACGGGTGGGCTGGCCGTGGCGGCACACCCAGAGGTAACTGCAAGCCCTTCTGCACGCCCACCCACGGGTGGGCCGGCCGGGGCTGCACACCCAGAGGCAACCGCAGGGCCTTCTGCACACCCACCAACGGGTGGGCCGGCCGCATGCGGCACACCCAGAGGCAAACGCAGGCCCTTCTGCACGCCCCACCCACGGGTGGGCCCGTTGTAGCGGCACAACCAGAGCGCAACCGCGAGGCCCTTCTGCACGCCCACCCAGGGTGGGCCTGCCGTCGCGGCACACCCAGAGGCAAACGCAAACAGTTCTGCACGCCCACTCCACTGTTGGCCGGCCGTGGCGGCACACCCAAAAAGCAAACGCAGGCCCTTCTGCACGCCCACCCAGGGGGTGGGCCGGCCGTGGCGAGCACACCCAGAGCCACCCGAAAAACAGTTCTGCACGCCCACCCACGGGTGGGCCGGCAGTGGCGGCACACCAGAGGCACACGCGAAAACAGTTCTTCACGCCCCACTTACGGGTGTTCTGGTCATTGCGTCCAACCCAGAGGAAACAGCAGGCCCTTCTGCACGCCCCACTCACTCGATGGGCGGCCGTGTGCAACACACCCAGAGGCAAACGCAGGCCCTTCTGCACGCCCACCCACGGGTTGGCCGGGCCGTGGCTGCACACCCAAAGGCACAGGCAATAGTTCTGCACGCCGACCCACGGGTGAGCCGGCCGCTGTGCAACACCCAGAGGCAACCGCAGGGCCTTCTCTGCACGCCCACCCACGGGTGGGCCGGCCTTGTCGGCACACCCAGGGGCAAACGCAGGCCCTTCTCCACGCCCACCCACGGGTGGGCCGGCCGGGCTTCACACCCAGGGGCAACCGCAGGCCTCTTCTGCACCCCCAGCCCAGAGGTGAGCCAACCCGTGGCGGCACACGCATAGCCACATGCAAAGAGTTCTGCACGCGAACCCACGGCTAGGCCGGCCATGGCTGCACACCCAGATGCAAACGCGAGGCCCTTCAGCACGCCCACCACGGGTGGGCCGGCCGTGGCGGCACACCCAGAGGCAACCGCAGGCCCTTCTGCACGCCCACCCACAGGGTGGGCCGGCCGTAAGCGGCACACCCAGAGGCACACGCAAACAGTTCTGCACGCCCACCCTGCGGGTGGCTTTGGTCGCTAGCGTCAACCCAGAGGGAAACCGCGAGGCCTTCTGCACGCCCCACCCACGGGTAGGCCGGCCGTGGCGGCACACTCAGAGGCAAACTCAAACCCTTCTGCACGCCCACCCACGGGTAGGCCGACGTGGCGCACACTCAGAGGCAAACGCGAAACCCTTCTGCACGCCCCACCCATCGGGTGAGCCGGCCGTGGCGCAAACCCAGAGGCTAAACGCAGGCCCTTCTGCACGCCCACACACGGGTGGGCCTTCCGCGGCGGCACACCCAGGGGGGAAAAGCAGTCCCTTCTGCACGCCCCACCCACTGGTTGGCCGGCCCGCGGGCGGCACACCCATAGCCACATGCAAACAGTTCTGCACGCCGCACTCACGTAATAGGCCGGGCCATGGCTGCACACCCAGAGGCAAACCGCAGGGCCCTTCTGCACGCCCACCCACTGGTGGGCCGGCCGTGCGGCACACCCAGAGGCAACCGCAGGGCCTTCTGCACGCCCCACCCACCGGAGGGGTCGGCCGGGCGGCACACCCAGAGGCACACGCAAAACAGTTCTGCACGCTCACACACGGGTGTGTTGGTCGCTGCGTCAACCCAGAGGAAACCGCGAGGCCCTTCTGCACGCCCTCCCACGGGTAGGCCTACCGTGGGCGGCACACCCCGGGGGGAAAAACAGGCCCTTCTGCACGCTCCACCCACGGGTGGGCCGGCCGAGCGGCACACCCAAAGGCACACGCCAACAGTTCTGCACGCCCACCCACGGGTAAGCTGGTCGCTAAGGCCAACCCAGAAGAAACTGTAGGCCTTCTGCACGCCCCACCCACGGGTGGGCCGGGCCGTGGCTGCACACCCAGAGGCAACCGCAGGGGCCTTCTGCACACCCACCCACGGGTGGACCGGCCCGTGGCGGCACACCCAGAAGCAACCTCAGGCCCTTCTGCACGCCCACACAGGTGGGCCGGCCGTGTAGCGGCACAGCCAGAGGCAAACCGCAGGCCCTTCTGCACGCCCACCCACTGATGAGCCGGCCGGAATAACACACCCAGAGGCAACCGCGAGGCCCTCTGCACGCCCACCCACAGGTGGGCCGACCGTAGTGCAAAACCCAGAGGCACACGCAGAATAGTTCTGCAGCCCACACACAGGTGGGCCGTCGTAGCGGCACAGCCAGAGGCAACCGCAGGGCTCTTCTGCACGCCCCACACACGGGTGGGCCGGGCCGTGGCGGCACAGCCAGAGGCAACCGCGAGGCCCTTCTGCACGCCCACCCACTGATGAGCCGGCCGTGGCAACACACCCAGAGGCAACCGCGAGGCCCTTATGCACGCCTCACCCACAGGTGGGCCTACCGTGGCGACACACCCAGAGGCACACGCAAATAGTTCTGCACGCCCACACACAGGTGGGTCGGCCGTGGCGGCACAGCCAGAGGCAACCGTAGGCCGCTTCTGCACGCTCACCCACGGGTGGGCTGGCCGTATGGCACACTCCAGTGGCAACCGCAGGGCCCTTCTGCACGCCCCCTCCCATCGGGTGGGATGGCCGCGCGCGGCACACCCAGTGGCAACCGCGAGGCCCTTCTGCACGCCCACCCACGGGTGAGCCGCCGTGGCGGCACACCCAGAGCCACATGCAAACAGTTCTGCACGCCCACCCACGGGTGGGCCGGCCGGTTGCTGAACACCCAGAGGCAAACGAGGGGACTTCTGCACGCCCACCCACTGGTGGGTCGGCCGTGGCGCACACCCAGAGGCACACGCAAACAGTTCTCCACGCCCCACCTACGGGTGGGTTGGTCGCTATGCCACACCCAGAAGAAACCGCGAAGCCCTTCTGCACGCCTTCACCCACGGGTAGGCCTGCCGTGGCAGCACACCCAGAGGCACACGCAAACAGTTCTGCACGCCCCACACACGGTTGGTCGGGCCGAAGCGGCACACCCAGAGGCAACCGCGAGGGCCTTCTGCACGCCCACCCACGGGTAGTGCCGGCCGCATGCAGCACCCAGAGGCACACGCAAAATGTTCTGCACGCCTCACCCACGGGTGGGCCGACCGTGGCGGCACACCCAGAGGCACACGCAGAAACAGTTCTGCACGCCCACCCACGGGTGGGTTGGTGGTCTGCGTCAACCCAGAGGCCACCGCGAGGCCCTTCTGCGCGCCACTCCACGGGTGTGCCGGGCCGTGGCGGCACACCCAGAGGCACACGAAATGTTCTGCACGGCCCCACCCACGGGTAGGCCTACCGTAGGGCGCACACCCAAAGGGAAAAAGCAGGCCCTTCTGCACTCCCACCCACGGGTTGGTTGGCTGTATGCGCTCTTAGAGCCACACGCAAACAGATCTGCACGCTTCACCCACGGGTGGGCCGGGCCCGTGAAGGCACACCCAAAGGCACACGCCAACAGTTCTGCACGCCCACCCACGGGTAAGCTGGTCGCTGCGTCAACCCAAAAGAAACTGCACGGCTTTTCTGCACGCCCACCCATCGGTCGGGCTGGCGGTGGCTGACACACCCAGAGGTAACCGCAGGCCCTCCTGCACACCCCACCCCAACGGGTGGGCCGCCGCGGGCGCACCCCTCAGAGCCAAACGCAGAGCACTATCTGCACGCCTCACCCACGGGTGGGCCGGGCCCAGCAGCGGCACACCCCAAAGGCACACACGCCAACAGTTCTGCACTCACCCACGGGTAAGCTGGTCGTCGGCGCCAACCCTGAAGATACCGCAGGCCCTTCTGCACGCCCACCCACGGGTGTTCTGGCCGTAGCCACACACCCAGAGGCAACCGCAGGGCCTTCTGCACATCCCACCCACCGGTGGGTCGGCCCGTAGCGGCACACCCAGAGTCAAACGCAGGCCCTACTTCATCGCTTCACCCACTGGTGGGTCGGGCCGCGGGCGGCACACCCAGAGGCACACCGCACAGTTCTTGCACGCCCACCCATCGGTAGGGCCGGCCGTGGCGGCAGCACCCAGAGCCGCACGCAAACAGTTCTGCACGCCCGGCACCCACGGGTAGTCCGCCATGGCTGCACACCCAGAGGCAACCGCATAGAGGGCCATCTGCACGCCTCACCCATCGGGTGGGCCGGGCCGTGACGGCACACCCAGAGGCACACGCGCAAACAGTTCTCCGCTCCACCCTTCACGGGTGGGGTTGTCGCGAGCGCCAACTCCAGAGGCAAAACGCGAGGCCATTCTTCACGCCCACCCACGGGTAGGCCGGCCGTGGCGGCACACCCAGAAACAAACGCAGGCCCTTCTGCACGCCCACTAACTGGGTGGGCCTGCCGTGGCGGCACAACCAGGAGGAAAAACAGGCTCTTCTGCACGCCCCACCTCACGGGTGGGCCGGGCCGTGGCGCACACCAGAGCGCACACGCAAATCAGTTCTGCACGCCCACTCCACGGTAAGCTGGTCGCTATGCGTCAACCCAGAGGAAACTGCAGGCCTTCTGCACGCCCCACCCACGGGTGGGCTGGCCGTGGCGGCACACCCAGAGGGCAAACGCAGGCCTTCTGCACTCCCACCCACGGGTAGGCCGCTGTGGCTGCACACCCAGAGGCAACCGCGAGGGCCCTTCTGCACACCTAACAACGGTGGTCGGCCGCGGGCGGCACACCCAGAGGCAGCACGCAGAGTCTTCTGCACGCCACTCACACCGAGTGGGCCGCCGTAGCGGCACACCCAGAGGCAACCGCGAGGCCTTTCTGCACTCACACACAGGTGGGCGGCCGAGTAGCGGCACAGCCAGAGGCAAACGTAGGCCTTCTGCGCCCACCCACTGATGAGCCGCCGCTGGCAACACGCAGAGGGCAACCGCGAGGCCCTTCTGCATGCCCATCCACGGGTAGGCCTACCGTGGCGGCACACCCAGGGGGAAAAGCAGGCCCTTCTGCACGCCCACCCACGGGTGGGCCGGGCCGTAGCGGCACACCAATGGCACACCGCTAACAGTTCTGCACGCCCACCCACGGGTAGAAGCTGGTCGCTGCGTCAACCCAGAAGAAACTGCAGGCCCTTCTGCACTTACACCCACAGGTGGGCCCGGCCGTGGCTGCACACCCAGAGGCAACCGCAGGGCCCTTCTGCACACCCACCAATGGGTGGGCCCGCCGTGGCGCACACTCAGAGCAACACGCAGGCCCTTCTGCACGCCCACACACGGGTGGGCCTACCGTGGCGTACAGCCAGGGGGAACCTCAGGTCCTTCTGCACGCCCGCACCCACGGGTGGGCCGGCCGTGGCGGCACACCCATAGGCACACGCAAACCGTTCTGCACGCCCACACACGGGTGGGCCGGGCCCGTGGGCGCACACCCAGAAGAAACCGCAGGCCCTTCTGCACGCCCTCCCACGGGTTTAGTGCTGGCCGTGACTGCACCACCAGATGAAACCGCAGGTCCCTTCTGCACACCCACTCCCACGGTGGGACCGCCGATGGCGCACACCCAGGGGCAAACGCAGGGCCCTACTGCATCGCCCACCCACGGGTGGGCCGGCCGATAGCGGCACACCCAGAGCAACACGCAAACAGTTCTGCACGCTTCCACCCACGGGTGGGTCGGCCGCGGGCGGGCACTCCAGAGCCGCACGCAAACAGTTCTGCACGCCCCAGCACCCACGGAAAGCTGGTCGCTAGCGTCAACCCAGAAGAAACTGTAGGCTCTTCTGCGCACGCCCACCCACGGGATGGGCTGGCCGTGGCACACCCAGAGGTAACTGCAAGTCCCTTCTGCACGCCCCACCCACGGGTGGGCCGGCCGAGCTGCACACCCAGAGGCAACCGCGGAAGCCTTCTGCACACCCACCAGCGGGTGGGCCGGCCGTGCGGCACACCCGAGGCAAACGCAGGCTCTTCCTGCACTGCCCCACCCACGGGTGGGCCGCTGTGGCGGCACAACCCAGGCGCAACCGCGAGGCCCTTCTGCACGCCTCACCAGGGGTGGGCCTGCCGTGGCGGCACACCCAGAGGCAAACGCAAACAGTTCTGCACGCCCACCCACTGTTGGCCGGCCGTGAGCGGCACACCCAAAAGCAAAGCGCAGGCCCTTTCTGCACGCTACCACCCAGGGGTGGAGCTCGGCCGCTGGGCGCACACCCAGAGCCACCTGAAAACAGTTCTGCATGCGTCACCCACGGGTGGGTCGGCAGTCGTGTGCACACTCCCAGAGGCACACGCGAAACAGTTCTTCACGCCTACCCTACGGGTGTTCTCGGCCATTCAGCGTCAACCCAGAGGAAACAGCAGGCCCTTCTGCACGCCCACCCTCACTGATGAGCCGGGCCCGTGGCAACACACCCAGAGGCAAACGCAGGACCCCTTCTCTGGGCAGCCTCACCTACGGGTTGGCTGGCCGGCCGCGTGGCGGCACACCCAAAGGCACAGGCAAATGGTTCTGCACGCGATCCACGGGTGAGCCGACGCGGCTGTAACACCAGAGGCAACCGCAGGGCCGTTCTGCACGCCCACCCACGGGTGGGCCGGCCTTGTCGGCACACCCAGGGGCAAACGCGAGAGCCCTTCTCCACGCCCACCCACGGGTGGGCCGGCCGTGGCTGCACACCCAGAGGCAACCGCAGGCCCTTCTGCACCCCCAGCCAGAGGTGAGCCACCCGTGGGCGGCTACACGCGATAGCCACATGCAAAGAGTTCTGCACGAGAACCCACGGCTAGGCCGGCCCATGGCTGCACACCCAGATGCAAACGCTAGGGCTCCTTCAGCACGCGCCACCACGGGTCGGGCCGCGTCGGCACACCCAGAGGCAACCGCAGGCCCTTCTGCACGCCCACCCACAGGTGGGCCGCCGTGGGCGTGCACACCCAGAGGCACACGCGCCAAACAGTTCTGCACGCCCACCCGCGGGTGGCTATGGTCGCTGCGCCAACCCAGAGGGAAACCGCGAGGCTCCTTCTGCACGCCCACCCACGGGTGAGCCGGCCGTGGCGGCACACCTCAGAGGCAAACTCAAACCCTTCTGCACGCCCACCCACGGGGTAGGCCGGACGTGGCGGCACACTCAGAGGCAAACGCGAAACCCTTCTGCACGCCCACCCACGGGTGAGCCGCCGTGGCAGCAAACCCCAGAGGCTAACTGCAGGCCCTTCTGCACGCCCCACACACACGGGTGGGCGCTTCCGTGCGGCACACCCAGGGGGAAAAGCAGTACCCTTCTGCACGCCCACCCACGGGTTGGGCCGGCCGTGGCGACACACCCATAGCCACATGCAAACAGTTCTGCACGCACATCCACCGAATAGGTCGGCCGTGGCTGCACACCCAGAGGCAACCGCGAGGCCCTTCTGCACGCAGCCCACCCACTGGTGATGGCCGCGCGGCACACCCAGAGGCAACGCGAGGGCCTTCTGCACGCCCACCCACCGGAGTGGCCGGCCGTGGCGGCACACCCAGAAGGCACACGCAAACAGTTCTGCACGCCACACACGGGTGTGTTGGGCCGCTAGCGCCAACCCAGAGGAAACCGCAGGCCCTTCTGCCACGCCCTCCACGGTAGGCCTACCGTGGCGGCACACCCAGGGGGAAAAACAGGCCCTTCTGCACGCCCACCCACGGGTGGAGGCCGGCCGACGTGGCACACCCAAAGAGCACACGCCAACAGTTCTGCACGTCCCCCACCTACGGGTAAGCTGGTCGTTAAGCGCCAACCCAGAAGAAACTGCAGGCCCTTCTGCACGCCCACCCACGGGTGGGCCGCCGTGGCTGCACACCCAGAGGCAACCGCGAGGGCCCTTCTGCACACTCCACCCACGGGTGGACCGGCCGTGGCGGCACACCCAGAAGCAACCGCAGGCCCTTCTGCAGCCCACACACACAGGTGGGCGGCCGTGTAGCACAGCCAGAGGCAACCGCGGGCCCTTCTGCACGCCCACCCACTGATGAGCGGCGTGGCAACACACCCAGAGGCAAACCGCAGGCCCTCTGCACGCCCACCCACAGGTGGGGTCGACCGCGTGCGCAAAACCCAGAGGCACTACGCAAATAGTTCTGCACGCCCACACACGGAGGTGGGCCGGCCGTGCGTGGCACAGCCAGAGGCAACCGCCAGGCCCTTCTGCACGCCCACACGAGATTGGGCCGGCCGACTTGGCACAGCCAGAGGCAACCGCGCAGGCCCTTCTGCACGCCCCACCCACTGATGAGCCGGGCCGGTGGCGACAGCACCCAGAGGCAAATCGCGAGGCCCTTATGCTGCGCCTACCCACAGGGTGGGCCTACCGCTAGCGACACACCCAGAGGCACACGCAAATAGTTCTGCACGCCCACACACAGGTGGGCGGCCGTGGGCGGCACAGCCAGAGGGCAACCGCCCAGGCCCCTTCTGCACGCCCACCCACGGGTGGGCTGGCTGTCGTGGCGCACCCAGAGGAAACCGCGAGGCCCTTCTGCACGCCCCTCACGGGTGGGATGGCGTGTGGCACACCCAGTGGCAACCGCGAGGCCTTCTGCGCGCCCACCCACGGGTGAGCCGGCCGTGTGCACACCCAGAGCCACATGCTGAAACAGTTCTGCACGCCCACCCACGGGTGGGCCGCCGGTTGCTGAACGCAGAGGCAAACACAGGGACTTCTGCACGCCCACCCCACTGGTGGGCGGCCGTCGTGGCACACCCAGAGGCAACCCGCAGGGGCCTTCTGCTGCGCCCACCGCGGGTGGGCCGGGACCCATCAGCGGCACACCCAGAGGCACAGCGCAAACAGTTCTCCCACGGCCACCTACGGGTGGGTTGGTGCGTGCGTCACACCCAGAAGAAACCGCGAAGCCCTTCTGCACGCCCACCCATCGGGTAGGCCTGCCGTGGCAGCACACCCAGAGGCACACGCCAAACAGTTCTGCACGCCACACACGGTTGGCGGCCGTGGCAAGGCACACCCAGAGGCAACCGCAGGGCCTTCTGCACGCTCCACCCACGGGTAGGCCTGCGTCGGCGGGCACGCAGATGCACCGCATGACGTGTCGCCTGAGCATACCCGCAGCGGCTCGACCCGGCTGCACACCGCCTGCCAAACGCTACCGCACCCACGGGTGGGTTGGTGGTTCGTCAACCCAGAGGCCACCGCGGGTCCCTTCTACGCGCCCACTTGCGGGTGTGCGGCCGAGCACCCCAGAGCGCCGCTGCCAGGATGTGGCCCACTACCGTGGGCCGCTGCACCCAAAGGGGAAAAGCAGGCCCTTCTGCACCACCCGCGGGTTGGTTGGCTAATGGCGCCCTTAGAGCCACTACGCAAACAGATCTGCACGCCCCACCCACGGGTGGGCCGGCCGTAGCGGCACACCCAAAGGCACACGCCAACAGTTCTGCACGCCCCACCCACGGGTAAGCTGGTCGCTGCGTCAACCCAAAAGAAACTGCACGCGGCCTTCTGCGCGCTTCCACCCACGGGTCAGGCTGGCGGTGGCGACACACCCAGAGGTAACCGCAGGCCCTCCTGCACTCCCACCCACGGGTTGGTTGGCTGTGGCGAGCCCTTAGAGCCACACGCAAACAGATCTGCACGCCCACCCACGGGTGGGCCTCCACAGCGGCACACCCAAAGGCACACGCCAACAGTTCTGCACGCCCCACCCACGGGTAAGCTGGTCGTTGCGTCAACCCAAAAGAAATTGCAGAGCCTCCTGCACGCCCACCCACGGGTCGGTTGGCGGTGGCGACACACCCAGAGGTAATCGCAGGCCCTTCTGCACACCCACCAACGGGTGGGCCGGCCGTGGCGGCACACCCAGGGGAAAATTCTGGCACTACTGCACGTCCACCCACGGGTGGGCCGGCCGTGGCGGCACACCCAGAGCCACACGCATACAGTTCTGCTACGCTTCACCCACGGTGGGCCGGCCGTAGCGCACACCCAGAGGCAAACGCAAACCCTTCTTCACGCTTCACCTCACGGGTGGGCCGGCCGCTGGCGCACACCCAGAGGCACACGCAAACAGTTCTGCACGCCCCACACGGGTTGTCGACTGTGAGGCAGACCCAGAGAGCAACCGCGAGGGCCTTCTGCACGCCCCACCCATCGGGTGGGCCGCCGTGGCGGCACACCCAGAGCCACACGCAAACAGTTCTGCACGCCCACACACGGGTGGGCCGACCGTGGCGCACACCCAGAGGCACACGCAAACAGTTCTGCGCTGCCCACCCACGTGGGTGGGCTGGTCCTCAGCGTCAACCCAGAGGAAACCGCGAGGCTCCTTCTGCTGCTCACTCACAGGTGGGCCGGCCGTGGCGGCTCACCCAGAGGGCAACCGCGAGGCCCTTCTGCACGCCCCACCCACGGGTGGGCCGGGCCGTAGCGGCACACCCAGAGGCAACCGCAAGCCCTTCTGCACGCCCACCCACTGATGAGCCGGCCGTGGCAACACACCCAGAGGAAAACGCAGGCCCTTCTGCACGCCCACCCACGGGTGAGCCAGGCGTGGCGGCACACCCAAAGGCACAGGCAAATAAATCTGCACGCTCACCCACGGGTGAGCCGGCCGTTGCGTAAACCCAGAGGCAACCGCAGACCCTTCTGCACGCCCACTCACGGGTGGGCCGGCCGTGTGGCTGCACAACCAGGGGCAACCGCAGGCCTTCGCTTCCCCCCACAGGTGAGCCGGGCCCGTGCGGCACAGCCAGAGGCAAACGCAGAAACTCTTCTGCACGCCCACCCATGGGTGGGCCGGGCCGCGGGCGGCACACCCAGAGGCACACGCAAACAGTTCTGCACGCCTCCACACGGTGTTGAGCCGCTGTGGCTCAACCCAGAGGGAAACCGCAGGGCCCTTCTGCACGCCCCACCCATCGGGTGGGCTGTACGTGGCGGCACACTCAGAGGTAACCGCAGGCCCTTCTGCACTCCCACCCACGGGTAGGGGCCGCCGCTGGCTGCACACCCAGAGGCAACCGCAGGGCCTTCTGCACACCACAACAACGGGTGGGCCGGGCCGTGTGGCGACACCCAGAGGCAGCCGCAGGGCTCTTCTGCACGCTCCACCACGGGTGTGCTGGTCGCTGGCGGCACACCCAGAGGCAACCGCAGGCCCTTCTGCACGCCCACCCACGGGTGGGCTGGCCGTGGCGGCACACTCAGAGGTAACCGCAGGCCCTTCTGCACTCCCACCCACGGGTAGGGCGGCCGTGGCTGCACACACAGAGGCAACCGCAGGGCCTTCTGCACACCCACCAACGGGTGGGCCGGCCGTGGCGGCACACCCAGAGGCAACCGCGAGTCCTTCTGCACGCCCACCCACGGGAGCGGCCGCGGCTCACCCAGGGGCAAGCGCATGAAGCCCTTCTGCACGCCCACCGGGTGGGCCGGCCCGTATGCACACCCAGAGGCAACCGCGAGGCCCTTCTGCACGCTCCACCCACTGATGAGCCGGCCGTAGGCAACACACCCAGAGGAAAACGCGGGCCCTTCTGCACGCCCCACCCACGGGTGAGCCAGGCGTGGCGGCACACCCAAAGGCACAGGCAAATAAATCTGCACGCTCACCCACGGGTGAGCCGGCTGTTGCGTAAACCCAGAGGCAACCGCAGACCCTTCTGCACGCCCACTCACGGGTGGGCCGGCCGTGGCTGCACAACCAGGGGCAACCGCAGGCCCTTTTCCCCCCCCCCCCACAGGTGAGCCGGCCGTGGCGGCACACCCATAGCCACATGTAAACAGTTCTGCACGCCAGCACCCACCTGAATAGGCCGGCCATGGCTGCACACCCAGAGGCAACCGCAAGTAGGGCCTTCTGCACGCCCCACCCACTAGTGGGTCGGTCGTGCCCGGGGCACACCCCAGAGGCAACCGCGAAAACCCTTCTGCATGCCCACCCACGGGTGGCCGGGCCGTGGCGGCACACCCCAGAGGCACACTCGCGAAACAGTTCTGCACGCCCACCCACGGGTGTGTTGGTCGCTAGGCCAACCCAGAGGAAACCGCAGGCTCTTTCTGCACGCCCACCCACGGGTGGGCTGGCCGCGGGCGCACACTCAGAGGTAACCGCGAGGCCCTTCTGCACTCCCCCCCACCCACGGGTAGGGCGGCCGTGGCTGCACACACACAGAGGCAACCGCAGGGCCTTCTGCACACCCAACAACGGGATGGGCCGGGACGCGGCACACACCCAGAGGCAGCCGCAGGGTCTTCTGCACGCCCACCCACAGGTGGGCCGACCGCGGCGGCACACCCAGGGGCAACCGCAGGCCCTTTCTGCACGCCTCACCCACGGTGGGCCGGGCCGCGGTGGCACACCCAGAGGCAACCGCAGGCTCTTCCTGCGCGCTCCACACACAGGTGGGCGCCGAGCGCACAGCCGGAGGCAAACGCAGGCCCTTCTGCACTCCATTACACCCACTGATGAGCCGCCGCGGCAACACACCCAGAGGCAACCGCAGGCCCTTCTGCACGCCCACCCACGGGTGGGCCGACCGTGGCGGCACACCCAGGGGCAAGCGCAGGCCCTTCTGCACGCCCACACACAGGTGGGCCGCCCGTAGCGGCACAGCCAGAGGCAACCGCAGGCCCTTCTCCACGCCCACCCACTGATGAGCCGGCCGTGGCAACAAACCCAGAGGCAAACGCAGGCCCTTCTGCACGCCCAACCACGGGTGGGCCGGCCGTTGAGGCACACCAAGAGGCACACGCAAATAGTTCTGCACGCCCACCCACGGGTGGGCCGGCCGTTGCGTAAACCCAGAGGCACACGCAGACCCTTCTGCACGCCCACCCACGGGTGGGCCGGCCCGCGACTGCACACCCAGAGGGCAACCGCAGGCCCTTCTGCACGCCCACTACCCATCGGTGGGCCGGCCGTGAGGCACAACCAGAGGCAACCGCGAGGCCCTTCTGCACGCCCCACCCACGGGGTGGGCCGGGCCGCGGGCAGCACACCCAGAGGCAAACCGCAGGGCCCTTCTGCACGCCCACCCACGGGTGGGCCGGGCCGTATGCACACCCAGAGCCACACAAGCAAACAGTTCTGCACGCCCACCCACGGGTAGGCCGCCCGCTGCTGCACACCCAGAGGCAACCGCAGGGTTTCTTCTGCACGCCCACCTACTGGTGGACCCGGCCGTGGCTGCACACCCAGAGGCAACCGCGAGGCTCTTCTTCACGCCTCACCCATCGGTGGGCCGGCCGTGGCGGCACAACCAGAGGCAACCGCAGAGGCCCTTCTGCACGCCCACTCCAGGGTGGGCCGAGCCGTGGCGGCACACCCAGAGGCAACCGCAGGCCCTTCTCTGCACGCCCACCCACGGTGAGCCGGGCGTGGGCGGCACACCCAGAACCACACGCAAACCGTTGTGCACGCCCACCCACGGGTGGGCCGGCCGTATGCGGCACACCCAGAGGCAAACGCAGGGGTCCTTCTGCATCGCCACCCAGGGGTGGGCCGGCCCTGGCGGCACACCCAGAAACACACGCAAACAGTTCTGCACGCCCACCCACGGGTAGGGGTTGGTCGCTGGCTGCACAACCCAGAGGAAACCGTGAGGTTCTTCTGCACGCCCACCCATCGGTGGGCCGGCCGTGGCGCACACCCAGAGGCAAACGCAAACCCTTCTGCACGCTTCACCCACGGGTGGGCCGGCCGTATGCACACTCAGAGGCAAACGCGAAACCTCTGCACGCCCACTCCACGGGTGGGTCGGGCCGCGGCTGCCACACCCAGAGGCACACGCGAAACAGTTCTGCACGCCCACCAGCCGGAAAGCCGGTCGCTAAGGCCAACCCCAGAAGAAACTGTAGGCTTCTGCACGCCTACCCACGGTAGGGCTGGCCGCGGGCGGCACACCCAGAGGTAAACGCGAGGCTCTTCTGCATGCTCCACCCACGCGGTAGGCCGGCCGTGGCTGCACACCCAGAGGCAACCGCAGGGGTCTTCTGCACACCCACCCAACGGGTGGCCAGCCGCGCGGGCGCACTCCAGAGGCAATCGCGAAACCCTTCTGCATCGCCCCACCCACGGGTGGGTCGGCCGTGGCACACACCAGAGGCAAACGCAGACCCTTCAGCACGCTTCACCCACGGGTGGGCCGCCGCGGGCGGCACACCCAGAGGCACACGCAACAGTTCTTGGCACGCTTCACCCAATGGTACGCCGCTGCGGCACACCCAGAGGCAACGCAGGCCCTTCTGCACGCCCCACTCCACGGGTGGGTCGGCCGTATGCGCACTCCAGAGGAACACTGCAGGCCATTCTGCACGTTCACCCCATGGGTGGGTCGCCGCGGGCGCACACCCAGGGGCAAACGCAGGTCCCTTCTGCACACCCACCCACGGTGGGCCGGCCGCCGCGGCACACAAACCAGGGGCAACTGCAGGCCCTTCTGCATGCCTTCACCCATCGGTGAGCCGCCGTACGCACACCCAGAGCCAAACATGCAAACAGTTCTGCACGCCCACCCATCGGCAGGGCGCGCGCCGCGGCGGCACACTCAGAGGCAAACCGCGAAAGCCCTTCTGCACGCCCACCCACGGTGGGCCATGGCCGCATGCACACCCAGAGCCACACGCAGGCCCGTTCTGCACGCCTTCACCCACGGGTGGGCCGCCGTGGCGGCACACCCAGAGGCAACCGCAGGGCCCTTCTGCACGCTTCACCCACGGTGGGTCGGGCCGTGGCGGCACACCCAGAGGCACACGCGAAACAGTTCTACACGCCCACCCACGTAAGCTGGTCGCTAAGGCCAACCCAGACAGAAACTGCAGGGTCCCTTTCTGCACGCCTCACCCACGGGTGGGCTGGCGCGCATGCACACCCAGAGGTAACCGCGAGGCTCTTCTGCACGCTCCAACCCACGGTAGGCCGGCCGGGGCTGCACACCCAGAGGCACACGCAGGGTCCCTTCTGCACGCTTCACCCACGGGTGGGCCAGCAGCGGGCGCACACCCAGAGGCAATCACGAAACTCTTCTGCACGCCACCCACGGGTGGGCCGCCGTGGCGGCACACCCAGAGGCAACCGCAGATACCTTTCTGCACGCTCCCACTCCACGGTAGGCCGGCCGTGGCGGCACACCCAGAGGCAAACCGCGAGGCACTTCTGCACGCCCACCCACCGGTGGGCCGGGCCGTGGCAGCACACCCAGAGGCAAACGCAGGGCCCTTCTGCACGCCCCACCCATCGGGTGGGCCGGGCCGTGGCGCAGACCCAGAGGTAACCGCAGGCCCTTCTGCACGCCCACCCACGGTGGGCCAGCAGTGGCGGCACACCCAGAGGCACACGCAAACAGTTCTGCACGCCCACCCACGGTAGTCTCGCCGCATGCACACCCAGAGGCAAATCGCAGGCCCTTCTGCACTCCCACCCACGGTAGGCTGGTCGCGGGCGTCACACCCAGAAGCAACCGCAGGCGCTTCTGCATCACTCCACGCACGGTGGGCCGCCCGTGGCGGCACACCCAGAGGCACACGCAAAGTAGTTCTGCACGCCCACCACACGGGTGGGCTTACCGTGGCGGCACACCCAGGGGCAACCGCAGGCCCTTCTGCACGCTTCACCCACCGGTGGGCCGGCCGTGGCGGCACACCCAGAGGCACACGCGAACAGTTCTGCACGCCTCACCCACGGGTGGGCCGGCCGTAGATAGACCCAGAGGCAACCGCGAGGGACCCATTCTGCACGCCCACCCACTGGGTGGGCCGGCCGCGGGCGGCACACTCCAGAGGCAAACCGCAGGCCCTTCTTCACGCCCCCACCCAACGGGTGGGCCGGGCCCGCGGGTCAGCACACCCAGGGCAACCGCAGGCCCTTCTGCATCGCAGCCTACACCCATCGGGTGAGCCGGCCGTGGCGGCACACCCAGAGCCACACTGCAGGACCGTTCTGCACGCCCACCCACGGTAGGGCCGCCCGCTGCTGCACACCAAGAGGCAACACGCGAGACCGTTCTGCACGCCCAACCCACGGGTGTTGGTCGCTAAGGCCAACCCAGAGGAAACCGCAGGCCCTTCTGCACGCCCTCACTCCACGGGCTGGGGCCGACCGTGGCGGCACACCCAGAGGCAACATGCAGACCCTTCTGCACGCCCCACCCACGGGTAGGCCGGGCCGGGCGGGCACACTCAGAGGCAAACGCGAAATCCTTCTGCACGCCTCACCCACGGGTGGGTCGCCGCGCGCAATATCTAGAGGCAAACGAACCTTCTGCACGCCCCACCCACACGGGTGGGTTGGCCGTGGCGGCACACCCAGAGGCAAACTGCAGGCTCTTCTGCACGCCCACCCACGGTGGGCCGGGCCGCGTGCACACCCAGAGCCACACGCAGACAGTTCTGCACGCCCACCCACGGGTAGGCCGGCCGTGGCGCACACCCAGAGGCACACGCAGGGCTTCTACTGCACGCCCCACCCACGGGTGGGCCGCCGTCGCTGCACACTCCAGAGGCAACCGCAGGGCCCTTTCTGCACGACCACCCATCGGTGGGCCGGCCGTGGCGGCACACCCAGAGGCACACGCAAACAGTTCTGCACGCCCACCCACGGGTGGGCCGGCCGCGGGCGCTCTCCCAGAGGCACACGCAAAGCAGTTCTGCACGCTCACCCAGGGGTAAGCTGGTCGCTAAGGCCAACCCAAAAAGAAACTGCAGGTTTCGCTTCTGCACGCCTCCACCCACGGGTGGGCTGGCCGCCGGGCTGCACACCCAGAGGCAAACCGCAGGCCCTTCTGCACGCCCACCCAACGGGTGGGCCGGGCCGCGTGGCGCACACCCTAGAGGCAAATTGCAGGCCCTTCTGCACGCCTTCACCCACGGGGTGCGGCCGGCAGTAGTGCACACCCAGAGGCACACGCAACAGTTCTGCACGCCCCACCCACGGTTGGGCCGGGCCGTGACAGCCACACACCCAGAGGCACACGCAAACCTTCTGCACGCCCACCCACGGGTGGGTCGCCGTGGAGGCTCACCCAGAGGGGCAAACCGCGAGGCCCTTCTGCACGCCCACCCACGGGTAGGGCCAACCGTAGCGCACACCCAGAGGCAACCGCAGGCCCTTCTGCACGCCTACCCACTGGATGAGCCGCCGTGGCAACACACCCAGAGGCAAACGCAGGCCCTTCTGCACGCCCACCCACGGGCTGGCCGGGCCGCGGCTGCACACCCAGAGGCAAACCGCGAGGCCCTTCTGCACGCCACAAACACGGGTTGGGTCTACCGTGGCGCACACCCAGGGGCAACCGCGAGGCCCTTTCTGCACGCTCACCCACGGGTGGGCCGGCCGTGAGCGCAAACTCAGAGGCACACGCGAAACAGTTCTGCACGCCCACCCACGGGTAAGCTGGTCGCTACGCCAACCCAGAATAAACTGCAGGGTTCTTCTGCAAGCCCACCCACGGGTGGGCTGGCCGGCGGCACACCCAGAGGAAACCGCGAGAGTCCTTCTGCACGCCCTCCCACGGTGGGTCGGGCCGCGGGCGGCACACCCAGAGGCAAACGCAGGGCCCTTCTGCACGCCCCACCCACGGTGGGCCGCCGCGGCTGCACACCCAGAGGCAACTGCAGGCCCTTCTGCACGCCCACACACGGGTGAGCCGGTCGTGAGCGACACACCCAGAGCCACAAGCAACAGTTCTGCACGCTCACCCACGGGTAGGGCCGGCCCGTTGCTGCACACCCAGAGGCAACCGCAGGCGTTTCTGCACGTCCACCCACTGGTGGACCGGCCGCGGGCTGCACACCCAGAGGCAACCGCAGGCTCTTCTGCACTTCCACCCACGGGTGGGTCGGGCCGCGGCGGCACACCCAGAGGCAAACCGCAGGCCCTTCTGCACGCCCACCCACGGGTGGGGCCGGCCGTCGGCACACCCAGAGGCAACCGCAGGCCATTTCTGCACGCCTCACCCACGGGTGGGCCGGGCCGTGGCGGCACACCCAGAGCCACACGCAAACAGTTGTGCACGCCACTCCACGGGTAGGGCCGGCCGCTGCGGCACACCCAGAGGCAAACGCAGGCTCTTCTGCACGCTTCACCCACGGGTGCGCCGTGCCGGGGCGGCACACCCAGAGGGCACACGCGAAAACAAGTTCTGCACGCCTCACCCACGGTGGGTTGGTCGCTGATGCACAACCCAGAGGCAACCGCGGTAGGCCTTCTTCTGCACTTCACCCACGGTAGGCCGCCGTGGCGGCACACCCAGAGGCAAACGCAGACCCTTCTGCACGCTTCACCCACGGGTGGGCCGGCCGTGGCGGCACACCTCAGAGGCAAACGCAAACAGTTTCTGCACGCCCACCCACGGTGGGCCGCCGCGGGCGGCACACGCCAGAGGCAAATCGCAGGCCCTTCTACACGCCTCACACTACGGGTGGGCCTAGCCGTATGCACACCCAGGGGAAAACGCAGGCCCTTCTGCACGCTCACCCACGGTGGCCGGGCCGCGGGCGCACACCCAGAGCCACACGCAAACAGTTCTGCACGCCCACCCACGGGTGGGCCGGCCCGTGGCGGCACACCCAGAGGCACGCGCAAGACAGTTCTGCACGCCCCACCAGCTGGAAAGCCGGTCGCGAGGCCAACCCAGAAGAAACCGCAGGCCCTTCTGCACGCCCACCCACGGGTAGGGCCGGCCGCGGGCGGCACACCCAGAGGCAAACGCGAGGCCCTTCTGCACGCCCACCCACGCGGTAAAGCCGGCCGTGGCTGCACACCCAGAGGCAACCGCAGGGCTTCTGCACACTCCACCAACGGTAGGGGCCAGCCGCGGCGGCGCACTCAGAGGCAAACGCAGAAACCCTTTCTGCACGCCCCACCCACGGGTGGGCCGGCCGCTAGCTGCACACCCAGAGGCAAACCGCAGGCCCTTCTGCACGCCCCACCCACGGTGGGTCGGGCCGTGGCGCACACCCAGAGGCAACACGCAGACAGCTTCTGCACGCCCACCCACGGTGGGCCGGCCGTGGGCCAACCCAGAGGCAACCGCAGGACTCTTCTCCACGCCTCACCCACGGGTGGGTCGGGCCGTGGCGCGCACTCCAGAGGAAACTGCAGGCCCTTCTGCACGCCCCTCCCACGGGTGGGCCGCCGTGAGGCACACCCAGAGGCAAACGCAGGCTCTTCTGCACGCTCCACCCACGGGTGGGCCGCCGCCGCGGCACAACCCAGGGCAACTGCAGGCCCTTCTGCACGCCCCACCCATCGGTGAGCCGCCGCAGGGCGGCACACCCAGAGCCACATGCAAACAGTTCTGCACGCCCACACACCGTTGGTCGTGACTGTGGCGCACACCCAGAGGCAAACCGCAGGGCCTTCTGCACGCTCCCACCCATCGGGTGGGCCGCCGCGGGCGGCACACCCAGAGCCACACGCGAAACAGTTCTGCATCGCCACACACGGGTGGGCCGACCGCGGGCGCACACCCAGAGGCACACGCAGAACAGTTCTGGCGCTCCCACCCTACGGGTGGGCTGGTCCTCGGCCAACCCAGAGGAAACCGCGAGGCCCTTCTGCGCTTCACACACAGGTGGGTCGGGCCGCGTGCTCACCCAGGGCAAGCGCAGGTCCTTCTGCACGCCCTCACCCATCGGGTGGGCCGGGCCAGAGCGCACACCCAGAGGCAACCGCGAGGCCCTTCTGCACGCCCCCACCCACTGGATGAGCCGGCCGTGGCAACACACCCAGAGGAAAACGCAGGCCCTTCTGCACGCCCACCCATCGGGTGAGCCGCCGTGCTGCACAACCAAAGGCACAGGCAAATAATCTGCATCAGCCACCCACGGGTGAGCCGGCTGTTAGGGCGTAAACCCAGAGGCAACCGCAGACCCTTCTGCACGCCCACTCACGGGTGGGCCGGCCGTGGCGGCACACCTTGGGGCAAACGCAGACCCTTCTGCACTCCCACCGACGGGTGGGCCGGCCGTGGCTGCACAACCAGGGGCAACCGCAGGCCTCTTTTCCCCCCCTCTCCACAGGTGTAGAGCCGGCCGCGGGCGGCACACCCATAGCCACATGCAAACAGTTCTGCACGCCAGCATCCACCTAATAGGCCGCCATGGCTGCACACCCAGAGGCAACCTGCGAGGGTTCTTCTGCACGCCCACCCACTAGTGGGTCGGCCGTGGCGGCACACCCAGAGGCAACCGCGAAACCCTTCTGCATGCTCCACCCACGGGTGGGTCGGGCCGCGGGCGGCACACCCAGAGGCACACGCAGAACAGTTCTGCACGCCCACCCACGGGTGTGTTGGTCGCTAAGGCCAACCCAGAGGAAACCGCAGGCTCTTCTGCACTTCCCACCCACGGTAGGGCTGCCGTGGCTGCACACACAGAGGCAACCGCGAGGGCCTTCTGCACACCCAACAACGGGTAGGCCGGCCGTGGGCGGCACACCCAGAGGCAGCCGCAGGGCCTTCTGAACGCCCACCCACAGGTGGGCCGACCGTGGCGGCACACCCAGGGGCAACCGCAGGCCCTTCTGCACGCTCACCCACGGGTGGGCCGCCCGTGGCTGCACACCCAGAGGCAACCGCGAGGCTCTTCAAGCGCCACTTCACACACAGGTGGGCGGCCAGAAGCGCACAGCCGAGGCAAACGCAGGCCCTTCTGCACGCGACACCCACTGATGAGCCGCCGCGGGCAACACACCCAGAGGCAACCGCGAGTCCCTTTCTGCACGCCCACCCACGGGTGGGCCGACCGCGGGCGCACACCCAGGGGCAAGCGCAGGCCCTTCTGCACGCCCCACACACAGGTGGGCCGCCCATGAGCGCACACCAGAGGCAACCGCAGGCCCTTCTCCACGCCCACCCACTGATGAGCCGGCCGTGGCAACAAAACCCAGAGGCAAACGCAGGCCCTTCTGCACGCTCAACCACGGGTGGGCCGGGCCGCTGAGGCACACCAAGAGGCACACGCGAAATAGTTCTGCACGCCCACCCACGGTGGGCCGGCCGCTGCGTGAAAACCCAGAGGCACACGCAGACTCTTCTGCACGCCTCACCCACGGGTGGGCCGGGCCGCGGGCGGGCGCACCCAGAGGAAAACCGCAGGCCCTTCTGCACGCCTCCCATCGGTGGGCCGCCGTGGAGGCACACCCAGGGCAAACGCAGGCTCTTCTCCACGCCCTCACCCACGGGTGGGGCCGGGCCGCGGGCTGCACACCCAGGGGCAACTGCAGGCCCTTCTGCACGCTTCACACACGTGGTGAGCCGGCCGCGGGCGGCACACCCAGAGCCACAAGCAAACAGTTCTGCACGCCTACCCACGGGTAGGTCAGCCTGCTGCACACCCAGAGGCAACCGCAGGGCCTTCTGCACGCCCACCTACTGTTGGACCGCCGTGGCTGCACACCCAGAGGCAACCGCGAGGTTCTTTTCTTCGACGCTCACCCATCGGGTGGGTCGGCCGTGCGGCACACCCAGAGGCAACCGCAGGCCCTTCTGCACGCCCCACCCAGGGTGGGCCGGCCGTATGCACACCCAGAGGCAAACGCAGGCCCTTCTGCACGCCTACCCAGGGTGGGCCGGCCGTAGGGCGCACACCCAGAAACACACGCGAAACAAGCTCTTGCACGCCCACCTACCGGGTGGGTTGGTCGCTAAGGCCAACCCAGAGGCAAACCGCAGGCTCTTCTGCACGCTTCACCCACGGTAGGCCGGGCCCGTGGGCGCACACTCAGAGGCAAACGCGAAACTCTTCTGCACGCCCTCACCCACGGGTGGGCCGCCGCATGCACACTCAGAGGCAAACGCAGTAAACCTCTTCTGCACGCCCCACCCACGGGTGGGCCGGGCCGCGGGCGGCACACCCAGAGCCACACGCAAACAGTTCTGCACGCCCCAATACACGGTGGGCCGACCGCATGCAGCACACCCAGAGGCACACGCGAACAGCTGTTCTGCACGCTCACCCACGGGTGGGCTGGTCCTGCGGCCACACCCAGAGGGAAACCGCAGGGTTCTTCTGCACGTCCCCACTACACAGGGTGGGCCGCCGCGGGCGCTCACCCAGAGGGCAAGCGCAGGCTCCTTCTGCACTCACACCACGGGTGGGTCGGGCCGTAGCGCACACCCAGAGGCAACCGCGAGGCCCTTCGCACTTCTCACCCACTGATGAGCCGCCGTGGCAACACACCCAGAGGCAAAACGCGAGGCCCTTCTGCACGTCCCACCCACGGGTGAGCCGCCGCGAGGGGCACAACCAAAGGCACAGGCAAATAAACCTGCACGCCACCCACGGGTGAGCCAGCTGTTACGCAGAAAAACCCATGAGGCAACCGCGAGACCCTTCTGCACTTCATCCCACGGGTGGGTCGGTCGCGGGCGCACACCCAGGGGCAAACGCAGGCCCTTCTGCACTCTCACCCACGGGTGGGCCTGCCGCGGCTGCACAACCCAGGGGCAACCGCAGGCCCTTTTTCCACGCCCCACACATCGGTGAGCCGGGCCGCGGGCGTGCACACCCACAGCCACATGCAAACAGTTCTGCACGCCGCACTCACCTAATAGGCCGCCATGGCTGCACACCCAGAGGCAACCGCAGGGTCTTCTGCACGCCCACCCACTGGTAATGGGCCGGGCGTAGCACACCCAGAGGCAACCGCGAGAAACCCTTCTGCATGCCCACTCCATCGGTGGGCCGCCGTGGCTGCACACCCAGAGGCACACGCGAAACAGTTCTGCACGCCCACCCACGGGTGGGTTGGTCGCTGTGCCAACCCAGAGGAAACCGCAGGCCCTTCTGCACGCCCACCCACGGGTAGGGCTGCCGTGGCTGCAGCACACCCAGAGGCAAATCGCAGAGGCCTTCTGCACGCCCACCCACGGTGGGCCGGGCCGTGGCGGCACACCCAGAGGCAACCGCGAGGGCCCTTCTGCACGCTTCCACCCACGGGTGGGCTTCACCGTATGCACACCCAGGGGCAACACGCAGGCCCTTCTGCACGCCCCACCCACGGTGGGCCGGCCGCGGGATGCACACCCAGAGGCACACCGCAAGCCCTTCTGCACGCTCACCCACGGGTGGGCGGCCGCAGGGCGCACACCCCAGAGGCACACGCAAAGCCCTTCTGCACGCCACACCCACTGGGATGAGCCGGGCCGCGTGCAATGCACCCAGAGGCAAACCGCGAGACGCTTCTGCACGCCTCACCCACGGGTGGGCTGACGCGTGGCGGCGCACACCCAGAGGGCAAACCGCAGGCCCTTCTGCACGCCTCACCCACGGTGGGTCGCCGCGAGCGCACACCCAGAGGCAAACGCAGGACTCTTCTCCACGCTTCACCCACTGATGAGCCGGCCGCGGGCAACAAACCCAGAGGCAAACGCAGGCTCTTCTGCACGCTTCAACCACGGGTGGGCCGGGCCGCTGACGGCACACCCAAGAGGCACACGCAATAGTTCTGCACGCCCACCCACTGGTGGGCCGCCGCTATGCACAAACCCAGAGGCACACGCGAGGCCCTTCTGCACTTCACCCACGGGTGGGTCGGGCCGCGGGCGGCGCACTCCAGAGGGAAACCGCAGGCCCTTCTGCACGCTCTCCCACGGGTGGGCCGGCCGCGGAGGCACACCCAGGGGCAAACGCAGGCCCCTTCTCCACGCCTCACCCACGGGTGGGCCTGCCGTAGGCTGCACACCCAGGGGCAACTGCAGGCCCTTCTGCACGCTTTCACACACGGGTGAGCCGCCGCGGCGGCACACCCAGAGCCACAGCAAACAGTTCTGCACGCTCCACCCATCGGTAGGCCGCCCGCTGCTGCACACCCAGAGGCAACCGCAGGTTTTCTGCACGCCCACCTACTGGTGGGCCGGGCCGCGGGCTGCACACCCAGAGGCAACCTGAGGCTCTTCTTCACGCCCACCCACGGGTAGGGTCGGGCCCGGGGCGCACACCCAGAGGCAACCGCAGGCCCTTCTGCACGCCCACCCAGGGTGGGCCGCCGTGGCGGCACACCCAGAGGCAAACGCAGGCTCTTCTGCACGCCCACCCAGGGTGGGCCGGCCGTGGCGCACACCCAGAAAGCACACGCAAACAGTTCTGCACGCTTCACCTACGGGTGGGTTGGTCGCTAGGGCCAACCCAGAGGAAACCGCGAGGTTCTTCTGCACGCCCACCCACGGGTAGGGCCGGCCGTGGGCGGCACACCCAGAGGCAAACGCGAAGCTCTTCTGCACGCCCACCCACGGGTGGGCCGGCCGTGCGCACACTCAGAGGCACACACGCAGAACCCTTCTGCACGCCCACTCCATCGGGTGGGCCGCCGCATGGCATCACCCAGAGGCACACGCAGGCAGTTCTGCACGCCCACCCACGGGTGGGCCGACCGGGCGGCACACCCAGAGGCACACGCAGGCACTTCTGCACGCCACCCACGGGTGGGTCGGCCCGCGGGCGCACACCCAGAGGCAAACGCGAGGCTCTTCTGCACGCCCACCCACGGGTGGGCCGGGCCGCGGCTGCACACCCAGAGGCAACCGCAGGCCTCTTCTGCACGCTCACCCACGGTGGGGCCGCGAGCGCACACCCAGAGGCAACCGCAGGCCCTTCTGCACGCTCCACCCACTGGGTGAGCCGCCGTGGGCAGCACACCCAGAGGAAAACGCAGGCCCTTCTGCACGCTCACCCACGGGTGGGCCGCCGCGGGCTGCACAACCCAGAGGCACAGGGACAATTCTGCACGCCCACCCACGGGTGGGCCGCCGTGGCGGGACACCCAGAGGCAACCGCGAGACCCTTCTGCACGCCCACCCACGGGTGGGCTGGCCGTGGCGGCACACCCATGGGGCAAACGCAGACCCTTCTGCACGCCCCACCCACGGGTGGGCCGCCGTGGCTGCACACCCAGAGGCAACCGCAGGCCCTTCTGCACGCCCACCCACGGGTGGGCCGGCCCGTGGCGGCACACCCAGAGGCAACATGCAAACAGTTCTGCACGCCACCCATCTGGTAGGGCTCGCCGTGGCGGCACACCCAGAGGGCAACGCAGGGCCCTTCTGCACGCCTCACCCACGGGTGGGCCGGTCGCGGGCGGCACACCCAGAGGCAAACGCAAACCCCTTCTGCACGCCCACCCACGGGTGGGTCGCCGCAGCGCACACCCAGAGGCACACTGCAGGCACTTCTGCACGCCCCACCCACGGGTGGGCCGCTGCGGCAGGCACACCCAGAGGACAAACGCAGGCCCTTCTGCACGCCCACCCACGGGTAGGGCCGTCGTGGTGCACACCCAGAGGCAAACCGCGAGGGCCTTCTGCACGCCCACCCACGGTGATGGGCCGCGGGCGGCACACCCAGAGGCACACGCAGGGTCTTCTGCACGCCTCACCCACAGGGTGGGCCGGCCGCGGGCGGCACACCCAGAGGCAAACGCAGGCCCTTCTGCACGCCTACCCACGGTGGGCCGCCGTGATGCACACCCAGAGGCAAACCGCAGGCCCTTCTGCACGCTCACACACGGGTGGGCGCCGTGTGCACACCCAGAGGCAAACGCAGGCCCTTCTGCACGCCTACACCCACGGGTGAGCCGGCCGTGGCAACACACCCAGAGGCAACCGCAGACCCTTCTGCACGCCCACTCCACGGGTGGGCCGCTCGTGGCGGCACACCCAGAGGGCAAGCGCAGGCCCTTCTGCACGCCCACCCACGGGTGGGCCGGCCCGCGGCGGCACACTCCAGAGGCAACCGCAGGCCCTTCTGCACGCTCCACCCACGGTGAGGCCGGGCCGCGGCAGCACACCCAGAGGCAAACGTGCAGGGTCCCCTTCTGCACGCCTACACCACGGGTGGGCCGGGCCGCTGGGCGGCACACCCAGAGGCACACGCAAACAGCTTTCTGCACGCCACCCACGGGTGGGTCGCCCGCAGGGCGAACCCAGAGGCAAACGCGAGACCTCTTCTGCACGCCCACCCACGGTGGGCCGCCCGCGGGCGCGCACTCCAGAGGAAACCGCAGGCCCTTCTGCACGCTCTCCCACGGGTGGGCCGCCCGTGGAGGCACACTCCAGAGGGCAAACGCAGGCCCTTCTGCACGCCTCACCCACGGGTGGGCCGGCCGTGGCTAGCACACCCAGAGGGCAACTGCAGGCCCTTCTGCACGCCATCATCCCACGGGTGAGCCGCCGCGGGCGGCACACCCAGAGCCACAAGCAAACAGTTCTGCACGCCCACCCACGGGTAGGGCCGCCCGCTGCTGCACACCCAGAGGCAACCGCAGGGCCTTCTGCACGTCCCCACCCACTGGTGGGACCGGGCCGTGGCTGCACACCCAGAGGCAACCGCAGGTCCCTTCTGCACGCTCACCCACGGGTGGGTCGGCGCGGGCGCACACCCAGAGGCAACCGCGAGGCCCTTCTGCACGCCCACCCAGGTGTCGCCGTGGCGCACACCCAGAGGCAAACGCAGGCCCCTTCTGCACGCCCACCCACGGGTGGGCCGGCCGTGCGGCACACCCAGAGGCACACGCAGAAGCCCTTCTGCACGCCCACCCACCGTGGTTGGTCGCCGCGGGCCACACCCAGAGGCAAACCGCAGAGGGCCCTTCTGCACGCCCACCCACGGGTAGGTCGCCGCGGCGGCACACCCAGAGGCAAACGCAGGCCCTTCTGCACGCCCACCCACGGGTGGGCCGCCGTGGCGCACACCCAGAGGCAAACGCGAGAACCCTTCTGCACGCCTCACCCACGGTGGGCCGGGCCGCGCGCACACCCAGAGGCAACCGCAGGCCCTTCTGCACGCCTCACCCACGGGTGGGCCTGCCGCAGCTGCACACCCAGAGGCAAACGCAGGCCCCTTCTGCACGCCCCCACCCACGGGTGGGCCGCCGGGCATGCACACCCAGAGGCACACGCGAAACAGTTCTGCACGCCCACCCACGGGTAAGCTGGTCGCTAAGGGCCAACCCAGAAGAAACTGCAGGTTTCTGCACGCCCACCCATCGGGTGGGCTGGCCGTGGCGCACACTCCAGAGGTAAACCGCAGGCCCTTCTGCACGTCCCACCCACGGTAGGCCGGCCGGGCTGCACACCCAGAGGCAAACGCAGGCCCTTCTGCACGCCTCACCCACGGTGGGCCGGCCGTGGCGGCACACCCAGAGGCAAACGCAAACCCTTTCTGCACGCCCACCCACGGTGGGCCGGCCCGTGGCGGCACACCCAGAGGCAACCGCGAGACCCCTTCTGCACGCTACACCCACGGTAGGTCGGGCCGCGGGCGGCACACCCAGAGGCAAACGCAGGCCCTTCTGCACGTCCACCCACGGGTAGGGCCGCCATGAGCGCACACCCAGAGGCACACGCGAAAGCACTTCTGCACGCCCACCCACGGGTGGGCCGCCCGCTGGCGCACACCCAGAGGCACACTGCAAACAGTTCTGCACGCCCACCCACGGGTGGGCCGGCCGCGCGTGCACACCCAGAGGCAACCGCGAGGCCCTTCTGCACGCCCCACCCACGGGTGGGCCGACCGCGGGCGCACACCCAGAGGCACACGCAGGGCGTTCTGCACGCCCTCACCCACGGGTAGGCCAGCCGTAGCTGCACACCCAGAGGCAACACGCAAGGGCTCTTCTGCACGCCCACCCACGGGTGGGCCGCCGCAGGGCGGCACACCCAGAGGCACACGCAAAGCCCTTTCTGCACGCCACCCACGGGTAGGCCGGCCGTGGCAGCACCCAGAGGCAACCGCAGGGCCCTTCTGCACTCCCACCCACGGGTGGGCCGCCGTAGCGGCACACCCAGAGGCAAAATCGCAGGCCCTTCTGCACGCTCCACCCACGGGTGGGCCGCGGGCGCACACCCAGAGGCAACCGCAAACCCTTCTGCACGCCCACCCACGGGTGGGCCGGGCCGTGGCGCACACCCAGAGGCAACACGCGAAAACCCTTCTGCACGCCTCACCCACGGTAACGGCCGCAGGGCGCACACCCAGAGGCAACCGCAGGCCTTTCTGCACGCCACCCACGGTAGGCTCGGGCGTGACGGCACAACCCAGGGGCAACCGCGAGAGCCTTCTGCACGCCCACCCACGGGTGGGCCGCGCGGCGGCACACCCAGAGGCACACACGCGAAACAGTTCTGCACGCCACACACACGGGTGGGCCTACCGCGGGCGCACACCCAGGGGCAACCGTCAGGCCCTTCTGCACGCTTCACTCCACGGGTGGGCCGGCCGTGGCGGCACACCCAGAGGCACACGCAAACAATTCTGCACGCCCACCCACGGGTGGGCCGGCCGTAGCGTAGACCCAGAGGCAACCGCAGACCCTTCTGCACGCCCACCCACGGGTGGGCCGGCCGTGGCGGCGCACCCAGAGGAAACCGCAGGCCCTTCTGCACGCCCTCCCAAGGGTGGGCAGGCCGTGGCGGCACACCCAGGGGCAAACGCAGGCCCTTCTCCACGCCCACCAACGGGTGGGCCGGCCGTGGCTGCACACCCAGGGGCAACTGCAGGCCCTTCTGCACGCCCACCCACGGGTGAGCCGCCGTGGCGGCACAACCCAGAGGCACATGCAAACAGTTCTGCACGCCCACCCACGGGTAGGCCGCCCGCTGCTGCACACCCAGAGGCAACCGCGAGGCCCTTTCTGCACGCTCACCCACGGGTGGGTCGGCCGCTGGGCGGCACACCCAGAGGCAACCGCGAGGCCCTTTCTGCACGCCCACCCACGGGTAGGGCCGGGCCGCGGGCGGCACACCCAGAGGCAAACGCAGAAACCCTTCTGCACGCTCCACCCACGGGTGGGCCGGCCGTGGCGGCACACCCAGAGGCAAACGCAAACCCTTCTGCACGCTCACCCATCGGTGGGCCGGGCCGCGTGCGGCACACCCAGAGGCAAACGCAAACCCTTTCTGCACGCCCACCCACGGGTGGGCCGGCCGTGGCGGCACACCCAGAGGCAACCGCGAGGCCCTTCTGCACGCCCACCCACGGGTGGGCCGCCGTAGCTGCACACCCAGAGGCACACGCAAACAGTTCTGCACGCTCCACTCCACGGGTGGGCCGGCCGTAGGGCGGCACACCCAGAGGCAACCGCAGGGTCCCTTCTGCACGCCCACCCACGGGTGGGCCGGCCGCGGGCGCACACCCAGAGGCAACCGCAGGGCCCTTCTGCACGCCCACTCCACGGGTGGGCCGGGCCCGCGGGCGGCACACCCAGAGGCACACGCAAAGCAGTTCTGCACGCCCACCCACGGTGGGCCGGCCGTGGGCGCACACCCAGAGGCACACGCAGACAGTTCTGCACGCCCACCCACGGGTGAGCTGGCCGCTGCGGCCCAACCCAGAGGGAAACTGCAGGCTCTTCTGCACGCCCACCCACGGTGGGCCGGGCCGTGGCTGCACACCCAGAGGCAACCGCAGGGCCCTTCTGCACGCTCCACCCACGGGTGGGCCGGGCCGCGGGCGGCACACCCAGAGGCAACTGCAGGCCCTTCTGCACGCCCACCCACGGGTGCGCCGCAGTGGCGCACACCCAGAGGCACACGCAAACAGTTCTGCACGCCCACCCACGGTTGGGCCGTGGCCGAAGCGCCACACCCAGAGGCAACCGCAGGGCCTTCTGCACGCCCACCCACGGGTGGGCCGCCGTGGCGGCACACCCAGAGGCAACACGCAGGCCCTTCTGCACGCTTCACCCACGGGTGGGCCGACCGTGGCATGCACACCCAGAGGCACACGCGAGACTCTTCTGCACGCCCACCCACGGGTGGGCCGGGCCGTGGATGCACACCCAGAGGCAACACGCAGACCCTTCTGCACGCTCCCACCCACGGTGGGCCGACCGTAGGGCGCACACCCAGAGGCAACCGCAGGCCCTTCTGCACGCCCACCCACGGGTGAGCCGGGCCGTGGCGCACACCCAGAGGCAACACGCAGACCCTTCTGCACGCCCACCCACGGTGGGCCGGCCGCTGGGCGGCACACCCAGAGGCAACCGCAGGCCCCTTCTGCACGCCCACCCACGGGTGGGCTCGCCGTGGGCGGCACACCCAGAGGCAACCGCAGGCCCTTCTGCACGTTCACCCACGGGTGGGCCGGCCGCTGGGCGCACACCCAGAGGCACACGCAAACAGTTCTGCACGCCCACCCACGGGTGGGCCGGCCGTGTGCACACCCAGAGGCAACTGCAGACCCTTCTGCACGCCCCACCCACGGGTGGGCCGCCGTGGCGCACACCCAGAGGCAACGCAGGCCCTTTCTGCACGCTCCCACCCACGGGTGGGCCGGGCCGCGGGCGGCACACCCAGAGGCAACCGCAGGCTCTTCTGCACGCCCACCCACGGGTGGGCCGGGCCGTGGCGGCACACCCAGAGGCACACGCAGACAGCTTCTGCACGCCCACCCACGGGTAAGCTGGTCGCTATGGCCACACCCAGAGGCAAACTGCAGGGCCCTTCTGCACGCCCACCCATCGGGTGGGCCGGGCCGTGGCTGCACACCCAGAGGCAACCGCAGGGCCCTTCTGCACGCCCACCCACGGGTGGGCCGGCCGTGGCGGCACACCCAGAGGCAACACGCAGGCTCTTCTGCACGCCTACCCACGGGTGGGCCGGGCCGCGTGCACACCCAGAGGCAAACGCAGAGCCCTTCTGCACGCCCCACCCATCGGGTGGGCCGGGCCGTAGCGGCACACCCAGAGGCAACCGCAGGCCCTTCTGCACGCCTCACCCACGGGTGGGCCGCCGTGGCGGCACACCCAGAGGCAACCGCAGGCCCTTCTGCACGCTCCACCCACGGGTGGGCCGGCCGCGGGCGACACACCCAGAGGCAACACGCAAAGCACTTTCTGCACGCCCACCCACGGGTGGGCCGGCCGCTAGCGGCACACCCAGAGGCAACCGCAGACACCTTCTGCACGCTCCACCCACGGGTGGGCCGGCCGCGGGCGGCACACCCAGAGGCAACCGCAGGCCCCTTCTGCACGCCCCACCCACGGGTGGGCCGGGCCCGTGGGCGGCACACCCAGAGGCAAACGCGAGGGCCCTTCTGCACGCCCACCCACGGGTGGGCCGGGCCGTAGCGGCACACCCAGAGGCACACGCAAACAGCTTCTGCACGCCCACCCACGGGTGGGCCGCCGTGGCGCACACCCAGAGGCAAACTGCAGGCCCTTCTGCACGCCCACCCACGGGTGGGCCGGCCGTGGCGGCACACCCAGAGGCAACCGCAGGCCCTTCTGCACGCCCACCCACGGGTGGGCCGCCCGTGGCGGCACACCCAGAGGCAAACGCAGGGCCCTTCTGCACGCCCACCCACGGGTGGGCCGGCCGCGTGCACACCCAGAGGCAACCGCGAGGCCCTTCTGCACGCCCACCCACGGGTGGGCCGCCGTGGCGGCACACCCAGAGGCAAACGCAGACCCTTCTGCACGCCCACCCACGGGTGGGCCGGCCGTGGGCGCACACCCAGAGGCAAACGCGCAGGGCTCTTCTGCACGCCCACCCACGGGTGGGCCGGGCCCGTGGCGGCACACCCAGAGGCAACACGCGAGACACTTCTGCACGCCCTCACCCACGGGTGGGCCGGCCGCGGGCGCACACCCAGAGGCAACACGCAAACACTTTCTGCACGCCCCACCCACGGTGGGCCGCCGTGCGGCACACCCAGAGGCAACCGCAGGGCCCTTCTGCACGCCCACCCACGGGTGGGCCGGCCGTGGGCGGCACACCCAGAGGCAACACGCAGGCCCTTCTGCACGCCCACCCACGGGTGGGCCGGCCGCTGGGCGGCACACCCAGAGGCAAACGCGAGGCTCTTCTGCACGCCACCCACGGGTGGGCCGCCGCGGGCGCACACCCAGAGGCAACACGCAGGCCCTTCTGCACGCTCACCCACGGGTGGGCCGGCCGTGGCGCACACCCAGAGGCACACGCAAACAGTTCTGCACGCCCACCCACGGGTGAGCTGGTCGTTGCGTCACAACCCAGAGGCAACCGCAGGCCCTTCTGCACGCCCACCCACGGGTGGGCCGGCCGTGGCGGCACACCCAGAGGCAAACGCAGGCCCTTCTGCACGCCCACCCACGGGTGGGCCGGCCGTGGCGGCACACCCAGAGGCAACCGCAGGCCCTTCTGCACGCCCACCCACGGGTGGGCCGGCCGTGGCGGCACACCCAGAGGCACACGCAAACACTTCTGCACGCCCACCCACGGGTAGGCCGGCCGTGGCGGCACACCCAGAGGCAACCGCAGGCCCTTCTGCACGCCCACCCACGGGTGGGCCGGCCGTGGCGGCACACCCAGAGGCAACCGCAGGCCCTTCTGCACGCCCACCCACGGGTGGGCCGGGCCGCGGGCGCACACCCAGAGGCAAACGCGAGGCCCTTCTGCACGCCCACCCACGGGTGGGCCGGCCGCGGGCGCACACCCAGAGGCACACGCAAACAGTTCTGCACGCCCACCCACGGGTAGTCTGGCCGCTAGTGCCAACCCAGAGGAAACTGCAGGCCCTTCTGCACGCCCACCCACGGGTGGGCCGGCCGTGGCGGCACACCCAGAGGCAAACCGCAGGCCCTTCTGCACGCCCACCCACGGGTGGGCCTACCGTGGCGGCACACCCAGGGGCAAACGCAGGCTCTTCTGCACGCCCACCCACGGGTGGGCCGGGCCGTGGCAGCACACCCAGAGGCACACGCAAAGCAGCTTCTGCACGCCCACCCACGGGTGGGCCGGGCCTTGGCGGCACACCCAGAGGCACACGCGAAACAGTTCTGCACGCCCACCCACGGGTAGGGCTGCCGCAGCGCACAACCCAGAGGCAAACCGCAGGCCCTTCTGCACGCCCACCCACGGGTGGGCCGGGCCGTGACGGCACACCCAGAGGCAACACGCAAGACCGTTCTGCACGCCCACCCACGGGTAGTGCCGCGTGGCGGCACACCCAGAGGCAACACGCAGGCACTTCTGCACGCCCACCCACGGGTGGGCCGGCCGTGGCGCACAACCCAGAGGCAACACGCAAACAGTTCTGCACGCCCACCCACGGGTAGGGCTGGTCGTGCGGCACAACCCAGAAGAAACCGCAGGCTCTTCTGCACGCCCACCCACGGGTGGGCTGGCCGTGGCGCACACCCAGAGGCAAACCGCAGGCTCTTCTGCACGCCCACCCACCGGTGGGCCGGCCGTGGCGGCACACCCAGGGCAACCGCAGGCCTTTCTGCACGCCCACCCACGGGTGGGCCGGCCGTGGTGGCACACCCAGGGGCAAACGCCAACAGTTCCTCACGCCCACCCACGGGTGGGCCGGCCGTGGCGGCACACCCAGAGGCAATCGCAGACACTTCTTCACGCACAGCCACGGGTAATCTCGACGTTGCGTCAACCCAGAAGAAACTGGAGGCCCTTCTGCACGCCCACCCACGGGTGGGCTGGACGTGGCGGCACACCCAGAAGTAAACGCAGGCCGTTCTGCACGCCCACCCACGGTTACCCGGCCGTAGCGGCACACCCAGAGGCAAACGCAGGCCCTTCTGCACGCCCGCCCACGGGTGGGCCGGCCGTGGCGGCACACCCAGGGCAACCGCAGGCCCTTCTGCACGCCCACCCACGGGTGGGCCGGCCGTGGCGGCACACCTAGAGGCAACCGCAGGCCCTTCTGCACGCCCACCCACAGGTCGGCCGGCCGTAGCGGCACACCCAGAGTCAACCGCAAACCCTTCTGGACGCCCACCCACGGGTGGGCCGATCGTGGCGGCACACCCAGAGGCAACCGCAGGCCCTTCTGCACGCCCACCCACGGGTGGGGCGGCCGTGGCGGCACACCCAGAGGCAACCGCACGCTTTTCTGCACGCCCACACACTGGTGGGCCTACCGTGGCGGCACACCCAGGGGAAAATGCAGGCCCTTCTGCACGCCCACCCACGGGTGGGCCGGCCGTGGCGGCACACCCAGAGGCACACGCAAACAGTTCTGCATGCCCACCCACGGGTGGGCCGGCCGTGGCGGCACACCCAGAGGCACACGCAAACATTTCTGCACACCCACCCACGGGTAAGCTGGTCGTTGCGTCAACCCAGAAGAAACTGCAGGCCCTTCTGCACGCCCACCCACGGGTGGGCTGGCCGTGGCGGCACACCCAGAGGTAATCGCAGGCCCTTCTGCACTCCCACCCACGGGTCGGCCGGCCGTGGCTACACACCCAGAGGCAACCGCAGGGCCTTCTGCACGCCCACCCACGGGTGGGCCGGCCGTGGCGGCACACCCAGAGGCACACGCAAACAGTTCTGCACGCCGACCCACGGGTGGGCCGGCCGTGGCGGCACACCCAGAGGCACACGCAAACAGTTCTGCACGCCCACCCACGGGAAAGCTGGTCGTTGCGTCAACCCAGAAGAAACTGCAGGCCCTTCTGCACGCCCACCCACGGGTGGGCTGGCCGTGGCGGCACACCCAGAGGAAATCGCAAACCCTTCTGCATGCCCACCCACGGGTAGTCCGGCCGTGGCTGCACACCCAGAGGCAACCGCAGGGCCTTCTGCACACCCACCAACGGGTGGGCCGGTTGTGGCGGCACACTCAGAGGCAAACGCAAACCCTTCTGCACTCCCACCCACGGGTGGGCCGGCCGTGGCGGCACACTCAGAGGCAAACGCGAAACCCTTCTGCACGCCCACCCACGGTGGGCCGGGTTGTGGCGGCACACCCAGAGGCAACCGCAGGCCCTTCTGCACGCCTCACACACGGGTGGGCCTACCGCGGGCGCACACCCAGGGACAACATCAGGCCCTTCTGAACGCTCCACCCACGGGTGGGCCGCCGTGGCGGCACACCCAGAGGCACACGCTAAACAGTTCTGCACGCCCACCCACGGGTGGGCCGGCCGTGGCTGCACACCCAGAGGCAACCGCAGGGCCTTCTGCACACCCACCAACGGGTGGGCCGGCCGTGGCGACACACCCAGGGGCAAACGCAGGCCCTACTGCACGCTCACCCACGGGTGGGCCGGCCCTGGCGGCACACCCAGAGGCACACGCAAACAGTTCTGCACGCCCACCCACGGGTGGGCCGGCCGTGGCGGCACACCCAGAGGCACACGCAAACAGTTCTGCACGCCCACCCATGGGTAAGCTGGTCGCTAGGGCCAACCCTGAGGAAACCGCAGGCCCTTTCTGCACGCCCACCCACGGGTGGGCCCGCCGTGGCGGCACAACCAGGGGCAAGCGCAGGCCCTTCTGCACGCCCACCCACGGGTGGGCCGCCGTAGCGGCACACCCAGAGGCAACCGCAGGCCCTTTCTGCACGCCCACCCACTGATGAGCCGGCCCGTGGCAACACACCCAGAGGCAAACGCAGGCCCTTCTGCATCGCCCACCCACGGGTGGGCCGGGCCGCGGGCGCACACCCAGAGGCACACGCGAAACAGTTCTGCACGCCCACCCACGGGTGAGCCGGCCTTTGTGCGTAAAACCCAGTGGCAACCGCGAGACCCTTCTGCACGCCCCACCCACGGTGGGCTGGCCGTGGCTGCACACCCAGAGGCAACCGCAGGCTCTTCTGCACGCCCACCCACAGGGTGAGCCGCCGCGGGCGCACACCCAGAGGCAACCGCAGGGCCCTTCTGCACGCCACCCACGGGTGGGCCGGCCGTGGCGGCACACCCAGAGGCAACCGCAGGCCCTCCTGCACGCCACCCACGGGTGGGCCGGCCGTGGCGGCACACCCAGAGGCAACCGCAGACCCTTCTGCACGCCCACCCACGGGTAGCCGGGCGTGGCGGCACACCCAGAGGCACACGCAAACAGTTCTGCACGCCCACCCACGGGTGGGTTGGTCGTTGCGTCAACCCAGAGGAAACCGCAGGCCCTTCTGCACGCCCACCCACGGGTAGGCCGGGCCGTGGCGGCACACCCAGAGGAAAACGCAGGCCCTTCTGCACGCCCACCCACGGTGGGCCGGCCGTGGCGGCACACCCAGAGGCAAACGCAAACCCTTCTGCACGCCCACCCACGGGTGGGCCGGCCGTGGCGGCACACCCAGAGGCAACCGCAGGCCCTTCTGCACGCCCACACACGGGTGGGCCTGACCGTGGCGGCACACCCAGGGGGAAAAGCAGGCCCTTCTGCACGCCCACCCACGGGTTGGCCGGCCGTGGCGGCACACCCAGAGCCACACGCAAATAGTTCTGCACGCCCACCCACGGGTGGGCCGGCCGTAGCGGCACACCCAAAGGCACATGCAAACAGTTCTGCACGCCCAACCACGGGTAAGCTGGTCGCTAAGGCCAACCCAGAAGAAACTGCAGGCTTCTTATGCACGCCCACCCACGCGTGGGCTGGACGTGGCAGCACACCCAGAGGCAACCGCAGGCCCTTCTGCACTCCCACCCACGGGTAGGCCGGCCGTGGCTGCACACCCAGAGGCAACCGCAGGGCCTTCTGCACACCCACCAACGGGTTGGGTCGGCCGTTGAGGCACACCCAGAGGAACACGCAAATAGTTCTGCACGCCCACCCACGGGTGGGCCGGCCGTTGCGTAAACCCAGAGGCAACCGCAGACCCTTCTGCACGCCCACCCACGGGTGGGCCGGCCGTGGCGGTGCACCCAGAGGAAACCGCAGGCCCTTCTGCACGCCCTCCCACGGGTGGGCCGGCCTTGGCGGCACACCCAGGGGCAAACGCAGGCCCTTCTCCACGCCCACCCACGGGTGGGCCGGTCGTGGCTGCACACCCAGGGGCAACTGCAGGCCCTTCTGCACGCCCACCCACGGGTGAGCCGGCCGTGGCGGCACACCCAGAGCCACAAGCAAACAGTTCTGCACGCCCACCCACGGGTAGGCCGCCCGTTGCTGCACACCCAGAGGCAACTGCAGGGCCTTCTGCACGCACAACCACTGGTGGGCCAACCGTGGCGGCACACCCAGAGGCAACCGCAGGCCCTTCTTCACGCCCACCCACGGGTGGGCCGGCCGTGGCGGCACACCCAGCAGCACACGCAAACAGTTCTGCACGCCCACCCACGGGTGGGCCGGCCGTGGCGGCACACCCAGAGGCAACCGCAGGGCCTTCTGCACGCCCACACACAGGTGGGCCGGCCGTAGCGGCACAGCCAGAGGCAACCGCAGGCCCTTCTGCACGCCCACCCACTGATGAGCCGGCCGTGGCAACACACCCAGAGGCAACCGCAGGCCCTTCTGCACGCCCACCCACGGGTGGGCCGGCCGTGGAGGCACACTCAGAGGCACACGCAAACAGTTCTGCACGCCCAACCAGGGTTGGGCCGGCCGTGGCGGCACACTCAGAGGCACACGCAAACCCTTCTTCACGCCCACCCACGGGTGGGCCGGCCGTGGCGGCACACCCAGAGGCAAACGCAGGCCCTTCTGCACGCCCACCCACGGGTGGGCCGGCCGTGGCGGCACACTTAGAGCCACACGCAAACAGTTCTGCACGCCCACCTACGGGTGGGTTGGTCGTTGCGTCAACCCAGAGGAAACCACAGGCCCTTCTGCACGCTCCACCCACGGGTAGGGCCGGGCCGTAGGGCGCACACCCAGAGGCAAACGCAGACCCTTCTGCACGCCCACCCACGGGTGGGCCGGCCGCGGGCGGCACACCCAGAGGCAACGCAGGCCCTTCTGCACGCCTCACCCACGGGTGGGCTCGGCCGTGGGCGGCACACCCAGAGGCACACGCAAACAGTTCTGCATGCCTCACCCACGGGTGGGCCGGGCCGCGGGCGGCACACCCAGAGGCACACGCGAAACAGTTCTGCACGCCCCACCCACGGGTAAGCTGGTCGCTATGCCAACCCAGAAGAAAATGCAGGCTCTTCTGCACGCCCACCCACGGGTGGGCTCGCCGCGGGCGGCACAACCAGGGGCAACCGCGAGGCTCTTCTGCACGCCCACCCACGGGTGGGCCGCCGTGGCGGCACACCCAGAGGCACACGCAAACAGTTCTGCACGCCCACCCACTGTTGGTCGGGCCGTAGCGGCACACCCAGAGGCAACCGCAGGGTCTTTTGCACGCCCACCCACGGGTGGGCCGGGCCGCTGGGCGCACACCCAGAGCCACACGCGAAACAGTTGTGCACGCCCACCCACGGGTGGGTCGGGACCGCAGGGCGGCACACCCAGAGGCAACACGCGAGGCCTTTCTGCACGCCCACCCACTGGTGAGCCGGCCGCCGGGCAACACACCCAGAGGCAAACCGCAGGCCCTTCTGCACGCCTCACCCACGGGTGGGCCGGCCGTGGCGGCACACCCAGAGGCAAAGCGCACATAGTTCTGCACGCCCACCCACGGGTGAGGCCGCCTTTAGCGCAAACCCAGTGGCAACCGCAGACCCTTCTGCACGCTCACCCACGGGTGGGCCGCCGTGGCTGCACACACAGAGGGCAACCGCAGGCCCTTCTGCACGCCCACCCACAGGTGAGCCGCCGTGGCGGCACACCCAGAGGCAACCGCGAGGGCCTTCTGCACGCCACCCACGGGTGGGCCGGCCGTGGCGCACACCCAGAGGCAAACCGCAGGCCCTTCTGCACGCCACCCACGGGTGGGCCGCCGCGGGCGCACACCCAGAGGCAACCGCAGACCCTTCTGCACGCCCACCCACGGGTAGGGCCGGCGCGTGGCGCACACCCAGAGGCACACGCGAAACAGTTCTGCACGCCCACCCATGGGTTGGTCGCCGTGGCGCACACCCAGAGGCAAACCGCGAGGCCCTTCTGCACGCCCCACCCACGGGTAGGGCCGCCGTGGCGGCACACCCAGAGGCAAACGCAGGCTCTTCTGCACGCCCACCCACGGTGGGCCGCCGCGGGCGGCACACCCAGAGCGCACACGCAAAGACCCTTCTGCACGCCCACCCACGGGTGGGCCGGCCGTAGCGCACACCCAGAGGCAACCGCAGGCCCTTCTGCACGCTCACCCACGGGTGGGCCTACCGTGGCGGCACACCCAGGGGCAAACGCAGGCCCTTCTGCACGCCCACCCACGGGTTGGGCCGGGCCGTGGCGGCACACCCTAGAGGCACACGCGAAAGCAGTTCTGCACGCCCACCCACGGGTGGGCCGGGCCCGTAGCGCACACCCAAAGGCACATGCAAACAGTTCTGCACGCCCACCCACGGGTAAGCTGGTCGCTATGCCAACCCAGAAGAAACTGCAGGTTCTTCTGCACGCTCACCCACGGGTGGGCTGGCCGTGGCGGCACACCCAGAGGCAACCGCGAGGCCCTTCTGCACTCCCACCCACGGGTAGGGCCGGGCCGTGGCTGCACACCCAGAGGCAACCGCAGGGCCCTTCTGCACGCCTCACCCACGGGTGGGCCGGGCCGTGGCGGCACACCCAGAGGCAAACGCAGGCCCTTCTGCACGCCCTCACCCACGGGTGGGCTCGGCCCGTGAGTGCACACCCAGAGGCAACCGCAGGCCCTTCTGCACGCCCCACCCCACGGGTGGGCCGGGCCGCTGGGCGCACACCCAGAGGCACACGCAGAGCAGTTCTGCACGCCCACCCACGGGTGGGCCGGCCGTGACGGCACACCCAGAGGCAAACCGCAGGGTCCTTCTGCACGCTCACCCACGGGTGGGCCGCCCGTGGCGCACACCCAGAGGCAAACCGCAGGGCCCTTCTGCACGCTTCACCCCACGGGTGAGCCGGCCGCGGCGCACACCCAGAGGAAAACGCGCAGGCCCTTCTGCACGCCCACCCACGGGTGGGCCGGCCCGCTGGCTGCACACCCAGAGGAAAACGCAGGCCCTTCTGCACGCTCCACCCACTGGTGAGCCGGCCCGTGTGCGACACACCCAGAGGCAAACGCAGGCCCTTCTGCACGCCTCACCCACGGGTGGGCCGGCCGTAGCGGCACACCCAGAGGAACACGCAAACAGTTCTGCACGCCCACCCACGGGTGGGCCGGACCGCTGGGCGCAAACCCAGAGGCAACCGCGAGACTCTTCTGCACGCTTCACCCACGGGTGGGCCGCCGTGGCGGGCACACCCAGAGGAAACCGCAGGCCCTTCTGCACGCCCACCCCACGGGTGGGCCGGGCCGTGGCGGCACACCCAGAGGCAAACGCGAGGCCCTTCTGCACGTCCCCACCCACGGGTGGGCCGGGCCGTGGCGGCACACCCAGAGGCAACCGCAGGCTCTTCTGCACGCCCACCCACGGGTGGGCCGGCCGTACGGCACACCCAGAGGCAACACGCAAACAGCTTCTGCACGCCCACCCACGGGTGGGCCGCCCGCTACGCACACCCAGAGGCAAACTGCAGGGCCTTCTGCACGCCCCACCCACTGGGTGGGCTAGCCGCGGGCGGCACACCCAGAGGCAACCGCAGGCCCTTCTGCACGCCCACCCACGGGTGGGCCGGCCGTGGCATGCACACCCAGAGGCACACGCAAACAGTTCTGCACGCCCACCCAGGGTGGGCCGGCCGTGGCGCACACCCAGAGGCACACGCAAACAGTTCTGCACGCCCACCCACGGGTAAGCTGGTCGCTAGTACAACCCAGAAGAAACTGCAGGCCCTTCTGCACTCCCCACCACACGGGTGGGCCTAGCCGTGGCTGCACACCCAGGGGCAACCGCAGGCCTCTTCTGCACGCCCACCCACGGGTGGGCCGGCCGTGGCGCACACCCAGAGGCACACGCGAAACAGTACTGCACGCCCACCCACGGGTGGGCCGGCCGTAGCGCACACCCAGAGGCAAACGCAGGCCCTTCTGCACGCTTCACCCACTGGGTAAGCCGGCCGCTGGGCAACACACCCAGAGGCAAACGCAAAGCACTTCTGCACGCCCACCCACGGGTGGGTCGGCCGCGGGCGGCACACCCAGAGGCAAACGCAGGCCCTTCTGCACGCTCCCACCCACGGGTGGGCCGCCGTGGCGCACACCCAGAGGCAAACGCAGGCCCTTCTGCACGTCCACCCACGGGTGGGCCGGCCGTAGGGCAGCACACTCAGAGGCAAACGCGAAACCCTTCTGCACGCCCCACCCCACGGGTGGGCCGGCCGCGGGCGCACACCCAGAGGCAACCGCAGCCCCTTCTGCACGCTCCACACACGGGTGGGCCCTACCGCGGGCGGCACACCCAGGGGAAAAAGCAGGCCCTTCTGCACGCTCCCACCCACGGGTGGGCCGGCCGCGGGACGCACACCCAGAGGCAACCGCGAGACAGTTCTGCACGCCCACCCACGGGTGGGCCGCCGTGGCGGCACACCCAGAGGCACACGCAAACAGTTCTGCACGCCCCACCCACGGGTAAGCTGGTCGCTGTGCCAACCCAGAAGAAAAATGCAGGTTCTTCTGCACGCCCACCCACGGGTGGGCTGGCCGTCAGGGCTGCACATCCCAGAGGCAACCGCAGGGCCTTCTGCACACCCACCAACGGGTGGGCCGCCGCGGGCGGCACACCCAGGGAAAAATGCAGGCCCTTCTGCACGCCCACCCACGGGTGGGCCGGGCCCGTAGGGCACAACCCAGAGGGCAACCGCAGACACTTCTGCACGCCCACCCACGGGTGGGCCGGCCGTGGCGGCACACCCCAGAGGCACACGCAAACAGTTCTGCACGCCCACACACGGTTGGTCGGGTCAGCAAGGCACACCCAGACGCAAACGCAGGCTCTTCTGCACGCCCACCCACGGGTGGGCCGGGCCGCGTGCACACTCCAGAGGCAAACGCGAGCCCCTTCTGCACGCCCACCCACAGGTGGGCCGGCCGCAGGGCTGCACACCCAGAGGCAACCGCGAGGCCCTTCTGCACGCCACCCACTGATGAGCCGCCGCGGGCAACACACCCAGAGGCAACCGCTGGCCTCTTCTGCACGCCTCACTCCATCGGGTGGGCCGGCCGTGGCGCACACCCAGAGGCAAAGGCAGGCTCTTCTGCACGCCCACCCACGGGTGGCCGCCGTGAGCGCACACCCAGAGGCACACGCAAACAGTTCTGCACGCCCACCCACCGGGTGGGTTGGTCGCTGCGCCAACCCAGAGGAAACCGCAGGCCCTTCTGCACGCTCCACGCATCGGGTAGGCCGCCCGCGGGCGCACACTCCAGAGGCAAACGCGAAAGCCCCTTCTGCACGCCCACCCACGGTGGGCCGGCCGTGCGCACACCCAGAGGCACACGCAAACACGTTCTGCACGCCCACCCACGGGTGGGCCGGCCGCGGGCGGCAAACCCAGAGGCACACGCAACAGTTCTGCACGCCCACCCACGGGTAAGCTGGTCGCAGCGGCCAACCCAGAAGAAACGCAGGCCCTTCTGCACGCGCCACCCACGGGTGGGCCGCCGCGGCGGCACACCCAGAGGCAACCGCAGGCCCCTTCTGCACGCTTCACACACGGGTGGGCCTACCGTGGCGGCACACCCAGGGGGAAAAGCAGGCCCTTCTGCACGCCCAACCACGGGTGGGCCGCCGCAGCGCACACCCAGAGGCACACGCGAAACAGTTCTGCACGCCCACCCACGGGTGGGGTCAGCCGCGGCGCACACCCAGAGGCACACCGAAAAACAGTTCTGCACGCCCACCCACGGGTAAGCTGGTCGCTGCGCAACCCAGAAGCAAAAATGCAGGCTCTTTCTGCACGCCCCACTCCACGGGTGGGCTTGCCGTGGCTGCACACTCCAGAGGCAACCGCAGGCCCTTCTGCACAACCCACCCTAACGGGTGGGCCGGGCCGCGGGCAACACACCCAGAGGGAAAATTCAGGCCCCTACTGCACGCCCACCCACGGGTGGGCCGGCCGCGGGCGGCACACCCAGAGCCACACGCAGAAGTCTTCTGCACGCCCACCCACGGGTGGGCCGGGCCGTAGTGCACACCCAGAGGCACACGCGAAACAGATCTGCACGCCCACCTACGCAGTGGGCTGGTCGCTATGCCAACCCAGAGGCAACCGCAGGCTCCTTCTGCACGCCACACACGGGTGGGCCCGCCGCGGGCGGAACACTCAGGGGCAAACGCAGGCCCTTCTGTACGCACCACGCGACGCGGGTCGGGCCGCGGGCGGCACACCCAGAGGCAAAAATGCAGGCTCTCCTGCACGCCCCACTCCACGGGAGGGCCGGGCCGTGAAGGCACACCCAGAGCCACAAGCGAAACAGTTCTGCACGCCACCCACGGTGGGTTGGTCGCTAGCGGGCCAACCCAGAGGAAACCGCAGGCCCTTCTGCACGCCCACCCACGGGTAGGGCCGCCGCAGGCGCACACTCCAGAGGCAACACGCAGACCCTTCTGCACGTCCCACCCACGGGTGGGCCGGCCGCGGCATGCACACCCAGAGGCAACACGCAGAACACTTCTGCACGCCACCCACCGGTGAGCCGTCGTGGCACACACCCAGAGGCACACGCAGACAGTTTCTGCACGCCCACACCATCGGTGGGGCCCGGCCGTGGGCGGCACACCCAGAGGCAACCGCGAACAGCGTTCTGCACGCCCCACCCACGGGTGAGCTGGTCGCATGGCCACACCCAGAGGAAAACTGCAGGCCCTTCTGCACGTCCCACCCACCGGGTGAGCTGGCCGGCTGCACACCCAGAGGCAAACGCGACAGCCTTCTGCACGCTCACCACGGGTGGGTCCGCCGCGGGCGGCACACCCAGAGGCAACACGCAGGCTCTTCTGCACGCCCACCCACTGGTGGGTCGCCGCGGCAACACACCCAGAGGCAACACGCAGGGCTCTTCTGCATCGCCCACCCACGGTGGGCCCGGGCCGTGGCAACACACCCAGAGGCAAACGCGAAACTCGTTCTGCACGCTCACCCACGGGTAGAGCCGCTGGCGGCACACTCCAGAGGCAACCGCTAGGGCCTCTTCTGCACGCCCACACATCGGGTGGGCCTACCGCGGCGCACACCCAGGGGGAAAGCAGGCCCCTTCTGCACGCTTCACCCACGGGTGGGCCGCCGCGTGGCGCACACCCAGAGGCACACGCGAAACAGTTCTGCACGCCACCCACGGGTGGGCCGGCCGTGAGCGGCACACCCAGAGGCACACGCAGACAGTTCTGCACGCCTACCCACGGGAAAGCTGGTCGCTAAGGCCAACCCAGAAGAAACTGCAGGTTCTTTCTGCACGCCCACCCACGGGTGGGCTGGCCGTGGCTGCACATCCAGAGGCAAACCGCAGGGCCTTCTGATCCCTCACCCAACGGGTGGGCCGGCCGCGGGCGCACACCCAGGGGAAAATGCAGGTTCCCTTCCGCACGTCTCTGCACACCCCACCCACACGTAGGTCGGCGCCGCACGGGTGGCCGCACACCCAGAGGCAACCGCGAAAGCAGTTCTGCACGCCCACCCACGGTGGGCCGGCCGCGGGCGGCACACCCAGAGGCACACGCGAAACAGTCTTCTGCACGCCCACCCACGGGTAAGCTGGTCGCTATGCCAACCCAGAAGAAACATGCAGGCCCTTCTGCACGCTCACCCACGGGTGGCTGGCCGGCTGCACATCCAGAGGGCAAACCGCAGGGCCTTCTGCACACCCACACAACGGGTGGGCCGGCCGTCGAAGCGGGCACACCCAGAGGCAACCGCAGGGCCCCTTCTGCACGCTCCCACCCACGGGTGGGCCGCCGCGTGCGCACACCCAGAGGGCAACCGCAGGCTCTTCTGCACGCCCACCCACGGGTGGGCCGGGCCGTGATGCACACACCAGAGGCAACACGCGAAACAGTTCTGCACGCCCACCCACGGGTGGGCCGGGTCAGCAGGCACAACCCAGAGGCAACCGCAGGCCCTTCTGCACGCCCACCCACGGGTAAGTTGGCCGTGGCGACACACCCAGAGGCAAACGCAGGCCCTTCTGCATCGCTGCCACCCACGGGTGGGCCGCCGTGGCTGCACACCCAGAGGCACACGCAAACAGCTTCTGCACGCTTCACCCACGGGTGGGCCGGGCCCGGCGTGCACACCCAGAGGCAAATCAGAGGGCCCTTTCTGCACGCTTCACACACGGTTGGGCCGACCGTGCGGCACGCACTCCAGAGGAAAACGCAGGCCCTTCTGCACGCCTCACCACGGGTGGGCCGCCGTGGCGGCACACCCAGAGGCAAACACGCAAAGCAGTTCTGCACGCCCACCCATCGGTGGGCCGCCGCGGGCGGCACACCCAGAGGCACACGCAGAACAGTTCTGCACGCCCACCCACGGGTAAGCTGGTCGCTAGGGCCAACTCCAGAAGAAAACTGCAGGCCCTTTCTGCACGCCCACCCACGGGTGGGCTGGCCGTGGCTGCACACCCAGAGGCAAACGCGAGGGCCTTCTGCACACTCCACTCAACGGGTGGGCCGCCGTGGCGCACACCCAGGGGAAAAATGCAGGCCCCTACTGCACGCCTCACCCACGGTGGGCCGCCGTGCGGCACACCCAGAGCCACACGCAAACAGTTCTGCACGCCCACCCACGGGTGGGCCGGACGTGGGCGACACACCCAGAGGCACACGCAAAACAGTTCTGCACGCCTACCAACAGGTGGGTTGGTCGCTAGGGCCAACCCAGAGGAAACCGCAGGGCCCTTCTGCACGCCTTCACCCACGGGTGGGCCGTGCCGCGGCAACACACCCAGAGGCAAACGCGAGGTCGCTCTGCACGCTCACCCACGGTGGGCCCGCCGTGCGCAACACACCCAGAGGCAACCGCGAAACCCTTCTGCACGCTCACCCACGAAAGTGGGCCGCCGCGTGGCGGCACACCCAGAGGCAACACGCAGGCTCCTTCTGCACGCCCACATCCCACGTGGTGGTCCCGCCGCGGCAACACACCCAGAGGCAACCGCGAACCCTTCTGCACGCCACCCACGGTAGGCCGCCGTGAGCGCACACCCCAGAGGCTAACGCAGCCCCTTCTGCACGCCCACCCACGGGTGGGCCTACCGTGGGCGGCACACCCAGGGGAAACAGCAGGCTCTTCTGCACGCCCACCCACGGGTGGGTCTGGCCGGGGCGCACACCCAGAGGCAACCGCGAAACAGTTCTGCACGCCCACCCACGGGTGAGCTGGCCGTATGCGCACACCCAGAGGCACACTGCAAACAGTTCTGCACGCCCACCCACGGGTGAGCTGGTCGCTGGCGCCACACCCAGAGGTAACCGCAGGCTCTTCTGCACGCCCACCCACGGTAGGGCCGCCGTGAGCGCACACCCAGAGGCAACCGCAGGGCCTTCTGCACGCCTCACACCACGGGTGGGCCGCCGTGGCGGCACACCCAGAGGCAAACGCAAACCCTTCTGCACGCTCCACCCACGGGTGGGCCGGCCGTGTGCGGCACACCCAGAGGCAACCGCAGGCTCTTCTGCACGCCCACCCACGGGTGGGCTGGCCGTGGCGGCACACCCAGAGGCAAACGCAGGCCCTTCTGCACGCCCACCCACGGGTGGGCCGGGCCGTGGCGGCACACCCAGAGCCACACGCAAAACAGCTTCTGCACGCCTCACCCACGGTGGGCCGGCCGCGGCGCACACCCAGAGGGAAAACCGCAGGCCCTTCTGCACGCCCACCCACGGGTAATCGGGCCGCGGGCGACACACCCAGAGGCACACGCGAAACAGTTCTGCACGCCTACCCACGGGGTGGGCTGGTCGCTGCGCCAACCCAGAGGAAACCGCAGGTCCCTTCTGCACGTCCACCCACGGGTGGGCCGCCGCGGGCGCACACCCAGAGGCAACCGCAGGCCCTTCTGCACGCCCACCCACGGGTGGGGCCGCCGTGGCGGCACACCCAGAGGCAAACGCAAACCCTTCTGCACGCCCACCCACGGTGGGCCGCCCGTGGCTGCACACCCAGAGGCAACCGTGAGGCCCTTCTGCACGCCCCACCCACCGGTGGGCCTACCGCGGGCGACACACCCAGAAGGAAAACGCAGGCCCTTCTGCACGCTCCACCCACGGGTTGGCCGGCCGCGGCGCACACCCAGAGGCCACACGCAAACAGTTCTGCACGCCCACCCACGGGTGGGCCGCCTTGGGCAGCACACCCAAATGCGCACGCGAACAGTTCTGCACGCCCACCCACGGTAAGCTGGTCGCTATGCCAACCCAGAGGTAATCGGCAGGCCCTTCTGCACTCCCCACCCACGGTAGGTCGGCCGTGGCTGCACACCCAGAGGCAAACCGCAGGGCCTTCTGCACACCCAACAACGGGTGGGCCGGGCCGTGGGCGCACACCCAGAGGCAACCGCGAGGGCCTTCTACACGCTCACCCACAGGTGGGCCGACCGTGGCGGCACACCCAGGGGCAACCGCAAGCCCTTCTGCATGCCCACCCACTGGTAGGCCGCCGCGGGACGCACACCCAGAGGCAACCGCAGGCCCTTCTGCACGCACCACACAGGGTGGGCCGCCGTAGCGCACAGCCAGAGGCAACCGCAGGCCCTTCTGCACGACACCCACTGATGAGTTGGCCGCGGGCAACACACCCAGAGGCAACCGCGAGGCCCTTCTGCACGCCCACCCACGGGTGGGCCGGCCGTGAGCGGCACACTCCAGAGGCAAACGCAGGCCCTTCTGCACGCCTCACCCACGGGTGGGCCGGCCGGGCGGGCACACCCAGAGGCAAACGCAGGTTCTTCTGCACGCCCACCCACGGGGTGGGCCGGGCCGTAGGGCGCACACCCAGAGGCAACACGCAGAAACAGCTTCTGCACGCCCCACCCTACGGTGGGGCTGGTCGCAGGGCCAACCCAGAGGGAAACCGCGAGGCCCTTCTGCACGCCTCACCCACGGGTGGGCCGGCCGTGACTGCACACCCAGAGGCAAACACACAAGGGCTCTTCTGCACGCCCACCCATCGGTGGGCCGGGCCGTGGCGGCACACCCAGAGGCAACTCGCAGGGCCCTTCTGCACGCCTACACCACACGGTGGGCCGGCCGCGGGCGGCACACCCAGAGGCACACACGCGAAAACAGTTCTGCACGCCCACCTACGTGGTGGGTTGGTCGCTAAGGCCAACCCAGAGGCAACCGCAGGCCCTTCTGCACGCTCCCACCCACGGTAGGGCCGCCGTGGCGGCACACCCAGAGGCAACACGCGAAACCCTTTCTGCACGCCTCACCCACGGGTAGGGTCGCCGCTGCGGCACACCCAGAGGCACACGCGAAACAGTTCTGCATCGCTTCACCCACGCGGTGGGCTGGCCGCTGTGCTGCACACCCAGAGGCAACCGCAGGCTCTTCTGCACGCCTCACCCACGGGTAGGGTCGGCCGCAGGGCGCACACCCAGAGGCAACGCAGTCCCTTCTGCACGCCCCACCCATCGGGTGGGCCGGCCGCATGCGACACATCCCAGAGGCACACGCAGGCCCTTCTGCACGCCCACCCACGGGTGGGCCGGCCGTGGCGACACACCCAGAGGCACACGCAAAACAGTTTCTGCACGCCACCCACGGGTGGGTTGCCGCAGGGCTACACCCAGAGGCAACCGCAGGCCCTTCTGCACGCCCACCCACGGGTGGCCGGCCGCGGGCGGCACACCCAGAGGCAACACGCAAACAGTTCTGCACGCCCACCCATCGGGTGGGCCCGGCCGTGGCAGCACACCCAGAGGCAACCGCAAACCCTTCTGCACGCCCACCCACGGGTGGGCCGCCGGGCGCACACCCAGAGGCAAACGCAGGCCCTTTCTGCACGCTTCACCCACGGTGGGCCGCCATGCGTGCACACCCAGAGGCAAACGCAGGCCCTTCTGCACGCCCACCCACGGGTGGGTCGTCGCGGCTGCACACCCAGAGGCAACGCGAAACAGTTCTGCACGCCCACCCACGGTAGGCTGGTCAGCCAGGCGCACACCCAGAGGCAACCGCGAGGCACTTCTGCACTTCCACCCACGGGTGGGTCGCCGTGTGCGCACACCCAGAGGCAACCGGGCAGGCCCTTCTGCACGCTCACCCACCGGTGGCGCCGGCCGTGGGCGGCACACCCAGAGGCAACCGCAGGCCCTTCTGCACGCTCCACCCACGGGTAGGGCCGGCCGCGGGCGGCACACCCAGAGGCAACCGCAGGTCCCTTCTGCACGCCCACCCACGGTGGGCCGGCCGTATGCACACCCAGAGGCAACCGCAGGTCCCTCTGCACGACACCCACTGGTGAGTCGGCCGTGGCGACACACCCAGAGGCAAACCGCAGGCCCTTCTGCACGCTTCACCCATCGGTGGGCCGGGCCGTGGCGGCACACTCCAGAGGCAACCGCGAGGCCCTTCTGCACGCCCCACCCACGGGTGGGCCGCCGTGGCGGCACACCCAGAGGCAAACCGCAGGCACTTCTGCACGCCCACCCACGGGTGGGCCGGCCGGGCGGCACACCCAGAGGCACACGCAAACAGTTCTGCACGCCCACCCACGGGTGGGCTGGTCGCTATGCCAACCCAGAGGCAACTGCAGGTCTTTCTGCACGCCTCACCCACGGGTGGGCCGGTCGTGGCTGCACACTCCAGAGGCAAACCGCAGGCCCTTCTGCACGCTCACCACACGGTGGGCCGGCCGTAGCGCACACCCAGAGGCAAACGCAGGCCCCTTCTGCACGCCCACTCAACGGTAGGGTCGTTGCCGTGCGCACACCCAGAGGCACACTGCAGGCATTTCTGCACGCCCCACCCACGGGTGGGCCGGCCGTGGACTGCACACCCAGAGGCAACACGCAGGCCCTTTCTGCACCCCACCCACGGGTTGGGCCGGCCGATGGCGCACACCCAGAGGCAAACCGCAGGGCGCTTCTGCACGCCCCACCCACGGGTGGGCCGCCGTGGCGCGCACACCCAGAGGCACACGCAAACAGTTCTGCACGCCCACCCACGGGTGGGCTGGTCGCTGCGCACAACCCAGAGGCAAACGCAGGCTCTTCTGCACGCCTCACCCACGGGTGGGCCTGGCCGTGGCGGCACACCCAGAGGCAAACGCAGGCCCCTTCTGCACGCCCACCCATCGGTGGGCCGCCGCGGGCGGCACACCCAGAGGCACACGCGAAACAGTTCTGCACGCCCACCCACGGGTGGGCCGGGCCGTGCTGCACACCCAGAGGCACACGCGAGACAGTTCTGCACGCCCACCCACGGGTAAGACTGGTCGCTGGGCCAACCCAGAAGAAAATGCAGGCCCTCTTCTGCACGTCCACACATCGGGTGGGCTGGCCGTGCTGCACACCCAGAGGCAAACGCAGGGCCTTCTGCACATCCCACTCAACGGTGTGCCGGCCGCGGGCGGCACACCCAGGGGAAAATGCAGGCCCTACTGCACGCTCCACTCAACGGGTGGGCCGCCGCGGGCGGCACACCCAGAGCCACACGCAAACAGTTCTGCACGCCCCACCCACGGGTGGGCCGCCGTGGCGCACACCCAGAGGCACACGCGAAACAGTTCTGCACGCTCACCCACGGGTGGGTTGGTCGCTATGCCAACCCAGAGGAAACCGCGAGGGCCTTTTTTCTGCACGCCTCACCCACGGGTGGGCCGCCGCGGCAACACACCCAGAGGCAACCGCGAGGCTCGTTCTGCACGCTCACCCACGGGTGGGCCCGCCGTGGCAGCACACCCAGAGGCAACCGCAAACCCTTCTGCACGCCACCCACGAAAGTGGGCCGGCCGCGGGCGGCACACCCAGAGGCAACAGCAGGCCCTTCTGCACGCTTCACACACACTAGTGGGCCCGCCGCGGGCAACACAACCCAGAGGCAACCGCGAGACCCTTCTGCACGCCACCCACGGTAGGCCGCCGCGTGCGGCACACCCAGAGGCTAACGCGAAACCTCTTCTGCACGCCCTCACCCATCGGTGGGCCGCCCGTGGGCGGCACACCCTAGAGGCAACCGCGAGGCCCTTCTGCACGCCCACACACGGGTGGGTTGGTCGCTGCTGCCAACCCAGGGGAAACCGCAGGCCCTTCTGCACGCCCACGCATCGGTAGGCCGCCGCGGGCGCACACCCAGAGGCAAACGCAGACCCTTCTGCACGCTCCACCCACGGGTGGGCCGGCCGCGGGCAACACACCCAGAGGCAACCGCAGGCCGCTTCTGCACGCCTCACCCACGGGTGGGCCCGCCGTGGCAACACACCCAGAGGCAACCGCGAAAGCCCTTCTGCACGCTCCACCCACGGGTGGGTCGCCGTGGCGCACACCCAGAGGCAACCGCGAGGCCCTTCTGCACGCCCACACACGGTGGGCCGACCGTGGGGCACACCCAGGGGCAAACAGCAGGCCCTTCTGCACGCCTCACCCACGGGTGGGCCGGGCCCGCGGGCGCACACCCAGAGGCAACACGCAGAACAGTTCTGCACGCCCACCCACTCGGAAAGCTGATCGCTACGCCAACCCAGAAGAAATGTAGGCCTTCGCACGCCTACACCCACGGGTGGGCTGGCCGTGGCTGCACATCCAGAGGCAAACCGCAGGGCCTTCTGCACACTCCACCAACGGGTGGGCCGGGCCGTGGCGGCACACCCAGGGGAAAAATGCAGGTTCTACTGCACGCCTCACCCACCGGTGGGTCACGCGGGCGCACACCCAGAGCGCACACGCGAACAGTTCTGCACGCCTCACCCACGGGTGGGCCGGCCGTGGCGACACACCCAGAGGCACACGCGAAACAGTTCTGCACGCCCACCTATGTGGGTTGGTCGCTATGCTAAACCCAGAGGCAACCGCGAGGCCCTTCTGCACGCCTTCACCCACGGGTGGGCCGGCCGCGGGCGCACACCCAGAGGCTAACACGCAGATCAGTTCTGCACGCCCACTCCACGGTGGGCCGCCCGCAGGCACACCCAGAGGCAACACGCAAACAGTTCTGCACGCCCCACCCACGGGTGGGTCGGCCGCGGGCGCACACCCAGAGGCAAACCGCGAGGCCCTTCTGCACGCCTCACGACACGGGTAGGCCGCCGTGGCGGCACACCCAGAGGCAAACGCAGAACCCTTCTGCATCGCCCCACCCACGGTGGGCCGGGCCGTGGCAACACACCCAGAGGCAAATCCCAAACCCTTCTGCACGCCTCACCCACGTGGTGGGCCGGCCGTGAGCGCACACCCAGAGGCTAACGCAGAAACTCTTCTGCACGCCCACCCATCGGTGGGTCGGCCGTGGCTGCACACCCAGAGGCAACCGCGAGGCCTCTTCTTACCCTCACCACGGGTGGGTTGGTCGCTGCGCCAACCCAGGGGAAACCGCAGGCCCTTCTGCACGCCCACGCACGGGTAGGGCCGGCCGCGGGCGCACACTCCAGAGGCAAACGCGAAAGCTCCTTCTGCACGCCTCACCCACGGGTGGGCCGCCGTGGCAACACACCCAGAGGCAACCGCAGGTCGCTTCTGCACGCCACCCACGGGTGGGCCCGGCCGTAACAACACACCCAGAGGCAACCGCGAAAGCCCCTTCTGCACGCCCCACCCACGGTGGGCCGGCCGTGGGGCGGCACACCCAGGGGCAACACGCAGGCCCTTCTGCACGCCTTCACCCACGGGTGGGCCGGCCGTGGGCGGCACACGCAGAGGCAACCGCGAAAGCAGTTCTGCACGCCCACTCCACGGGTGGGCCGCCGTGGCGGCACACCCAGAGGCACACGCGAAACAGTTCTGCGTACGCTCACCCACGGTGTGCGCCGGCCGCGCGCACACCCAGAGGCACAGGCAACAGTTCTTGCACGCCCACCCACGGGTAAGCTGGTCGCTATAGGCCAACCCAGAAGAAAACTGCAGGCTCTTTCTGCACGCCCCCACCCACGGGTGGGCTGGCCGTGGCTGCACACTCCAGAGGCAAACGCAGGGCCTTCTGCATACTCCACCAACGGTGTGCCGCCGTCGGGCAGCACACCCAGGGGAAAAATGCAGGCTCCTACTGCACGCCCACCCACGGGTGGCTACGCCGCGGGCGGCACACCCAGAGCCACGCGCAGAACAGCTCTCTGCACGCCCCACCCACGGGTGGGCCGGACGCGGGCGCACACCCAGAGGCACACGCAAACAGTTCTGCACGCCCCACCAACGGGTGGGTTGGTCGCTAAGCGCCAACCCAGAGGAAAACCGCGAGGGTGCCTTTCTGCACGCTCACCCACGGGTGGGCCGGCCGTGGACAACACACCCAGAGGCAACCGCAGGGTCGCCGTTCTGGCACGCTTCACTCCACGGGTGGGCCCGCCGCGGCAACACACCCAGAGGCAACCGCAAACCCTTCTGCACGCCACCCACGGGAGCTGGGTCGGCCGGGCGCACACCCAGAGGCAACAGCAGGCCCTTCTGCACGCCTACACTACGGGTGGGCCGCCGTGGCGGCACACCCGGCAGAGGCAAACGCAAAACAGTTCTGCACGCCACCCACGGGTGGGTCGTCAGCGGCACACCCAGAGGCACACGCGAACAGCTCCTGCACGCTTCACCCACGGTAAGCTGGTCGTTAAGGCCAACCCAGAAGAAACTGCAGGCTCTTTCTGCACGCCCACCCACGGGTGGGCTGGTCGCGGTGGCACACCCAGAGGTAACCGCAGAGGCTCCTCCTGCACTCCCACCCACGGTAGGCCGGGCCGTGGCTGCACACCCAGCGCAAACCGCAGGGCCTTCTGCACACTCCAACAACGGGTGCGCAGCCGTCGGGCGGCACACCCAGAGGGCAACCGCAGGGCGCCTTCTGCACGCCCCACCCACAGGTGGGCCGACCGCGGGCGCACACCCAGAGGCAACCGCAGGTTTTCTGCACTTCACTCCACAGGTGGGTCGTCAGAGCGCACAGCCAGAGGCAACCGCAGGCCCCTTCTGCACGCGACACCCACTGATGAGTTGGCCGCGGCAACACACCCAGAGGCAACCGCAGGCTCTTCTGCATCGCCACTCCACGGGTGGGCTGGCCGTAGCGCACACCCAGAGGCACATGCAAATAGTTCTGCGACGCCACTCCACGGGTGGGCCGCCGCTGCGTGAAACCCAGAGGCAACCGCAGACCTCTTCTGCATCGCCCCACCCACGGGTTCGGCCGCCGCGGGCGGCGACTCCAGAGGAAAACCGCAGGCCCTTCTGCACGCTTCTACCACGGGTGGGCCGGCCGCGGGCGGCACACCCAGAGGCAAACGCGAGGCTCTTCTCCACGCCTCACCCACGGGTGGGCCGCCGCGGCTGCACACCCAGATGCACACGCAGACATTTCTGCACGCTCCCACCAACGGGTGGGCCGCCGCTGCTGCACACCCAGAGGCACCCGCAGATTGTTTTCTTGCACGCCCACCCACGGGTGGGCCGGCCGCTGCTGCACACTCAGAGGCACCCGCGAGACACTTCTGCACGCCCACCCACACGGTGGGCCGGTCGTGAGCGGCACACCCAGGGGCAACCCCAGACACTTCTGCACGCCTCATCTCGGTGGGCCTCCCGCTGTTGCACACACACAGAGGCACCACACGCAGATACCTTCTGCACGCCCCACCCACGGGTTGGGCCAATCGCTGCAGCACATGGAGGGGCAAACCCAGACACTTCTGCACGCCTCACCCACGGGTGGGCTGGGCCGCTGAGGCACACCCAGGAGAAACCCCTAGACACTTCTTCACGCCCACTCCACGGGTGGCCGGGCCGCTGGGCGCACACCCAGGAGAAATCCCAGACATTTTCTGCACTCCCCCACCCACGGGTGGGCTGGTCGTTGCGGCACACCAAGGAGCAAACCCAGACACTTCTGAACGCCCTCCCACGGGTGGGCCGGCCGTCGCAGCACACCCAGAGGCACCAGCAGACACTTTGCACGCCTTCACCCACGGGTGGGCCGGCCGACAAGCAGCACACCCAGGAGAAACACCAGACATTTTCTGCACTCCTCCACTCCATCGGGTGGGCCGCCGTGGCGGCACACTCCAGAGGCAAACGCAAACCCTTCTGCACGCCTCACCCACGGGTGGGCCGCCGCGGTCGGCACACCCAGAGGCAAACACAGGCTCTTCTGCACGCTTCACACACGGGTGGGCCTACCGCTATGCACACTCAGGGGGAAAGAAGGCACTTCTGCACGCTTCACCTACGGGTGGGCCGCCGCTGCGGCACACCCAGGAGAATCCGCGAGACACTTTTCTGCACTTCACCCACGGGTGGGCCGGCCGTTGCTGCACACCAGAGGCACCCGCAGACACTTCTGCACGCCCACCCACGGGTGGGCCGGCTGTTGCGGCACACGGAAGGGCAAACCCAGACACTTCTGCAGGCCCACCCACGGTGGGCCAGCCGTTGCGGCACACCCAGAGGCACGTGCAGACACTTCTGCACGCCCACCCATGGGTGGGCCGGCCGTTGCGGCACACACAGAGGCAACCCCAGACACTTCTGCACGCCCACCCACGGGTGGGCCGGCAGTTGCGTCAGACACAGGGGCAATTACAGACAGTTGTGCACGCCATTCCACGGTGCTGCCGCGCAATGACAATACAGAGGCACCCGCAGACACTTCTGCACGCCCCCCACTCCACGCTGCGGCCGCCATTGCTGCACACCCAGAGGCACCCGCAGACACTTCTGCACCCACACCCACGGGTGGGCCGGCAGTTGCGTCAGACCCAGGGGCAATTACAGACAGTTGTGCACGCCCACCCACGGCTGCGCCGCCCGTTGCGGCACACACAGAGGCACCCGCAGACACTTCTGCACGCCCACCCACGGGTGGGCCGGCAGTTGCTATTCACCCAGAGGCACCCGCAGACACTTCTGAACGCCCACCCACTGGTGGGACGGCCGTTGCGGCACACCCAGGGGCAACACCAGACACTTCTGCACGCCCACCCACGGATGTGCCGGCCGTTGCGGCACACCCAGGGGAAAACCCGCAGACACTTCTGCACGCCCTGCCACGGGTGGGCCGGCCATTGCTGCACACCCAGAGGCACACGCATACAATTTTGCACGCCCAACCACGGGTGGATCGGCCATTGGGACGCACCCAGAAGCGCCTGCAGACACTTCTGCACGCCCACCCACGGGTGGGCCGGTCGTTGCGGCACACCCAGGGGAAAAACCCAGACACTTCTGCACGCCCAACCACGGGTGGGCCGGCCATTGAGGCACACCCAGAGGCACGCGCAGTCACTTCTGCACGCCCACCCACGGGTGGGCCGGCCTTTGCTGCTCTACCAGAGGCACCCGCAGACACTTCTGCACGCCCACCCATGGGTTGGCCGGCCGTTGTGGCACACCCAGGGGCAAACCCAGACGCTTCTGCACGCCCACGACAGGTGGGCTGGCCGCTATGCATACTTAGGGCAACCCCAGACACTTTCTGCAGGCCCACCCACGGGTGGGCCGCCGCTGCTGTATGCCCAGATGCACACGCAGACACTTCTGCACGCCACCCACGGGTGGGCCGGCCGGCAGGCACCCAGAGGCACCGCAGATACTCTTCTGCACGCCCACCCACGGTAAGCTGGTCGCTAAGGCCAACCCAGAAGAAACTGTAGGCCCTGCACGCCCCACTCCATCGGTGCGCCGCCGTGGCGCGTAATACAGAGGTAACCGCAGACCTTCTGCACGCCCACCCATCGGGTAGGCCGCCGCGGGTTGCACACCCAGAGGCAACCGCGAGGGTTTTCTGCACACCCACCCATCGGTGGGCCGCCGGGCGGCACACCCAGGAGGCAACCGTAGGTTTTTCTGCACGCTTCACCCACGGGTGGGCCGCCGCGGGTTGCACACCCAGGGCAACCCCAGACACTTTCTGCACGCCCACCCACGGGTGGGCCGCCTTTGCTGCACACTCAGAGGCACCCGCAGACACTTCTGCACGCTTCACCCACGGGTGGGCCGGTCCTTGCGCACACCCAGGGCAACTCCCAGACACTTCTGAACGACCACTCCACGGCTGGGCCGCCGCTGGGCGCACACCCAGGAGAAACATCAGACACTTTTGCACGCCTAACCACGGGTGGGCCGGGCCGCTAGCGGCACACCCAGAGGAAAAACCCAGACATTTCTGCATCGCCTTCACCCACGGTGGGCCGCCATTGCTGCACACCCAGAGGCACCAGGAGACACTCTTCTGCACGCCTACCCACGGGTGGGCCGGCCGCTGCTGCACACTCAGGGCAAACCCAGACACTTTTCTGCACGCCCACCCACGGGTGGGCCGCTGTTGCGTGCATACCCAGATGCAACCCTAGACACTTCTGCACTCCTCCACCCATCGGCTGGGCCGCATCGTTGCTGCACACCCAGAGGCACCCGCGAGACACTTTCTGGCATCGCCTTCACCCACGGGTGGGCCGGCCGTTGCTGCACACCCAGAGGCACACGCAGACACTTCTGCACGCCCCACCCACGGTTGGGCCGGCCGCTGTTGCACACCCAAAGGCACCCGCGAGACACTTTGCTCGCTCAACAACGGGTGGGCCGACCGCTGCGCAAAACCCAGGGTAAAACCCAGACATCTCTGCACGCTTCACCCACGGGTGGGCCGCCATTGCAGCACCCAGGGGCAACCCTAGACACTTCTGCACGCACACCCACTGGTGGGCCCGTCAGAAGCGCACACCCAGAGGCACACGCAAACAGTTCTGGCATCGCCTACCCACGGGTGGGCCGTGGCGGCACACCCAGAGGCAATTCGCAGGCTCCTTCTGCACTTCACCCACGGGTAAGCTGGTCGTTGCGGCCAACCCAAAAGAAACTGCAGGCTCCTTCTGCACGCCCCACCCACGGGTAGGCCGGCCGTATGCTAAACTCAGAGGCAAACGCGAAATCCTTCTGAACGCTTCACCCATCGGTGGGCCGGCCGCGGGCGACACTCAGAGGCTAACGCAAAACCCTTCTGCACGCCTACACCACGGTGGGCCGGCCGTATGCACACCCAGAGGCAAACACAGGCCCTTCTGCACGCTTCACTCACGGGTGTGGGCCGCCGCGCGCACACCCAGAGGCACACTCGCGAACAGTTCTGCACGCCATCCACGGGTAGCGCGCCGCCGGGCGGCACACCCAGAGGCACACGCAAACAGTTCTGCACGCCCCACCCCCGCTAAGATGGTCGCTAAGGCCAACTCCAGAAAAAATGCAGGCTCCTTCTGCACGCCCACACACGTGTGGGCTGGCCGCGGGCTGCACACCCAGAGGCAAACGCAGGGCCTTCTGCACACCCACTCAACGGGTGTGCTCTGCCGCGGGCGGCACACCCAGGGGAAAATGCAGGCCCTACTGCAGGCCCACTTACTGGGTGGGCCGTCGTATGCACACCCAGAGCCACACGCAACAGTTCTGCACGCCCACCCACGGGTGGGTCGGCCGCGGGCGCACACCCAGAGGCAAATAGCAGGCTCTTCTGCACGCCCACACACTAGTGGGCCCGCCGTGGCAACACACCCAGAGGCAACCGCGAACCCTTCTGCACGCCACCCATCGGTAGGCCGGGCCGTGAGCGGCACACTCAGAGGCTAACGCGAAACCCTTCTGCACGCCCACCCACGGGTGGGTCGGCCGCGGCGGCACACCTAGAGGCAAATCGCGAGGCTCCTTCTGCACTTCACACACGGGTGGGTTGGTCGATAGCGCCAACCCAGGGGAAACCGCAGGCCCTTCTGCACGCCCCCACGCATCGGTAGGCCGCCGCGGGCGTGCACACTCAGAGGCAAACGCGAAACCCTTCTGCACGCCAACCCACGGGTGGGCCGCCGTGGCAACACACCCAGAGGCAACCGCAGGCCGCTCTACACGCCCACCCACGGGTGGGCCCGCCGTGGGCAACACACCCAGAGGCAACCGCAAACTCTTTCTGCACGCCCCACCCATCGGTGGGTCGGCCGCATGCACACTCCAGAGGCAACCGCGAGGCCCTTCTGCACTTCACACACGAGTGGGCTCACCGTGGGGGCACACCCAGGGGAAAAGCAGGCTCTTCTGCACGCCTTCACCCACGGGTTGGTCGGGCCGCGGGCGGCACACCCAGAGGCAACCGCGAACAGTTCTGCACGCCCCACCCACGGAAAGCTGGTCGCTAAGGCCAACCCAGAAGAAAATGCAGGTTCTTTCTGCACGCCCACCCACGGGTGGGCTGGCCGTGGCTGCACATCCAGAGGCAACCGCAGGGCCTCTCTACACTTCCACCAATCGGTGGGCCGCCGTATGCACACCCAGGGGGAAAAATGCAGGCCCTTACTGCACGCCTACACCCACCGGTGGGTACGGGCGTAGCGCACACCCAGAGGCAATCGCAAGCTCCTTTCTGCACGCCCACCCACGGTAAGCTGGTCGCTGAGGCCAACCCAAAAGAAACTGCAGGCTCCTTCTGCACGCCCACCCATCGGTGGGCCGCCGTGGGCGCACACCCAGAGGCATAACGCGAAACCCCTTCTGCACGTCCACCCACGGTGGGCCGGCCGCGGGCGGCACACCCAGAGGCAAACACAGGCCCTTCTGCACGCCTCACTCCACGGTGGGCCGGGCCGTGGCGGCACACCCAGAGGCACTCGCGAACAGTTCTGCATCGCCACTCCACGGGTGCGCCGGCCGTGGCGGCACACCCAGAGGCACACGCGAACAGTTCTGCACTCACCCAAGGCTAAGATGGTCGCTAAGGCCAACCCAGAAAAAAATGCAGGCCCTTCTGCACTTCACACATCGGGTGGGCTGGCCGCGGGCTGCACACCCAGAGGCAAACGCAGGGCCTTCTGCACACTCCACTCAACGGGTGTGCCTGCCGCGGGCGGGCACACCCAGGGGAAAATGTAGGCCCTACTGTGCAGGCCCACTTATCGGTGGGCTTGCCGGGCGCACACCCAGAGCCACACGCGAAACAGCGTTCTGCACGCTTCACTCCACGGGTGGGCCGGCCGCGGGCGGCACACCCAGAGGCACACGCGAACAGTTCTGCACGCCCACCCACGGGTGTGTTGGTCGCTATGCCAACCCAGAGGGAAACCGCGAGGGTTTTTCTGCACGCCTACCCACGGGTGGGCCGGCCGTGGGCAACACACCCAGAGGCAACCGCGAGGCCGCTCTGCACGCCTACTCCACGGGTGGGCCCGCCGCGGCAGCACACCCAGAGGCAACAGCAGGCCCTTCTGCACGCCTCACACATCGGGTAGGCCGGCCGCGGGCGCACACCCAGAGGCACACGCAGAACAGTTCTGCACGCCCACCCACGTGGTGGGCCGGCCGTGGCGGCACACCCAGAGGCACACGCGAAACAGTTCTGCACACCCACCTACTGGTGCGCGTTGCTCGCTAAGGCCAACCCAGAGGAAACCGCGAGGCCCTTCTGCACGCACTTCATCGCACGTGGTAGGCCGGCCGGGCGGCACACCCAGAGGCACACGCGAAGTCTCTGCACGCCCACCCACGGGTGGGCCGGCCGTAAGTGCGCACACCCAGAGGCAAACGCGAAACCCTTCTGCACGCCCACCCACGGTAGGCCGGGCCGCATGCACACCCAGAGGCAAACGCGAAATCCCTTCTGCACGCCTCACCCACGTGGTGGGTCGGCCGTGGGCGGCACACCCAGAGGCAACCGCAGGCCCTTCTGCACGCCCCACCACACGGGTGGGTTGGTCGATGCGGCCAACCCAGGGGAAACCGCGAGGCCCTTCTGCACGCCCCACGCATCGGTAGGCCGGGCCGCGGGCGGCACACTCAGAGGCAAACGCAGTCCCTTCTGCACGCCCCACCCACGGGTGGGCCGGCCGTGGCAACACACCCAGAGGAAACCGTAGGTCGTTTCTACACGCCCACCCACGGGTGGGCCCGCCGCGGCAACACACCCAGAGGCAACACGCGAAAACCCCTTCTGCACGCTCCACCCATCGGTGGGTCGGCCGTGTGCAGCACACTCAGAGGCAACCGCAGGGCCCTTCTGCACGCTTCCACACACGAAAGTGGGCCTACCGTGGGGCACATCCAGGGGAAAAAGCAGGCCCTTCTGCACGCCCACCCACGGTGGGCCGGCCGCGGGCGCACACCCAGAGGCAAACACAGGCCCTTCTTGCACGCCTACACACACGGTGGGCCTACCGTATGCACACTCCAGGGGGAAAAGAAGGCTCTTCTGCACGCCCACCCACGGGTGGGCCGGCCATTGCAACACACCCAGAGGCACACGCAAACAGTTCTGCACGCCACTCATCGGGTGCGCCGCCGTGGCGCACACCCAGAGGCACACGCGAAACAGTTCTGCACGCCCCACCCACGGGTAAGCTGGTCGCTAAGCGCCAACCCAGAAGAAACTGCAGGCTCTTCTGCACGCCCTTACCCATCGGGTGTGCTGGCCGGCTGCACACTCCAGAGGCAAACGCAGGGCCTTCTGCATCTTCACCAACGGGTGTGCCGCCGTGGCGCACACCCAGGGAAAAATGCAGGTTCTACTTCACGCCCCACCCATCGGTATTGGCCGGCGCACACCCAGAGCCACACGCAAACATTTCTGCATCGCCCACCCACGGTGGGCCGGACGGGCGAATACACACCCAGAGGCACACGCGAACAGTTCTTGCACGCCTCACCAACGGGTGGGTTGGTCGCTAAGGCACAACCCAGAGGAAACCGCAGGGCCTTTCTGCACGCCCACCCACGGGTGGGCCGGCCGTGGCTGCACACCCAGAGGCAACCGCAGGTCGCTTCTGCACGCTTCACCCGACGGGTGGGCCCGCCGCGGCAACACACCCAGAGGCAACCGCAGAAACCCTTCTGCACGCCACTCCAGGAGTGGGCCGGCCGTAGCGCACACCCAGAGGCAACAGCAGGACCTTCTGCACGCCTCACACACTAGTGGGCCCGGCCGTGGCAACACACCCAGAGGCAACCGCGAAACCCTTCTGCACGCTTCTCACCCATCGGTAGGCCGGCCGTGGGCGGCACACTCAGAGGCTAACGCGAAACCCTTCTGCACGCTTCACCCACGGTGGGCCTACCGTGGCGGCACACCCAGGGGGAAAAGCAGGCCTCTTCTGCACGCCCACCCACGGGTGGGCCGCCGGGCGGCACACCCAGGGGCAACCGCGAAACAGTTCTGCACGCCACCCACGTGGTGGGTCGTCAGGGCGTGCACACCCAGAGGCACACGCGAAACAGTTCTGCACGCCCACCCACGGGTAAGCTGGTCGCTAAGGCCAACCCAGAAGAAACTGCAGGTTCTTCTGCACGCCCACCCACGGGTGGGCTGGTCGCGGTGGCACACCCAGAGGTAACCGCAGGCTCCTCCTGCACTCCCACCCACGTGGTAGGTCGTGTCGGTTGCACACCCAGCGCAACCGCGAGGGCCTTCTGCACACTCCAACAACGGGTGAGCCGCCGCGGACGGCACACCCAGAGGCAACCGCGAGGGCTTTCTGCACGCCCACCCACAGGTGGGCCGACGCGTATGCACACCCAGAGGCAACCGCAGGCCCCTTCTGCACGCACACAAGTGGGCCGGCCAGAGCGCACAGCCAGAGGCAACCGCAGGCCCTTCTGCACTCCACACCCACTGGATGAGTTGGCCGCGGGCAACACACCCAGAGGCAACCGCAGGCCCTTCTGCACGCGCCACCCACGGGTGGGCTGGCCGTGAGGCACACCCAGAGGCACATGCAAATAGTTCTGCACGCTCCACTCCACGGTGGGCCGGGCCGCTGCGCAAACCCAGAGGCAACCGCAGACCCTTCTGCACGCCCACCATCGGTTCGCCGGCCGTGGGCGTGGGCGCACTCCAGAGGGAAACCGCAGGCCCTTCTGCACGCCTTCTACCACACGGGTGGGCCGGCCGCGGGCGGCACACCCAGAGGCAAACGCAGGCCCTTCTCCACGCCCACCCACGGGTGGGCCGGCCGCTGCACACCCCGATGCACACGCAGACATCTTTCTGCACGCCTCACCCAACGGTGGGCCGCCGCTGCTGCACACACCTCCAGAGGCACCCGCAGACACTTCTGCACGCCTCACCCACGGGTGGGCCGGTCGAGCGCACACCCAGGGGCAACCCCAGACACTTCTGCATCTTCATCCTCGGGTGGGGTCAGCCCGCTGTTGCACACATACAGAGGCACCCGCAGACACTTCTGCACGCTTCCCACCCACGGGTTGGGCCAATCGTTGCAGCACATGGAGGGGCAAACCTAGACACTTCTGCACGCTTCACCCACGGGTGTGGCCGGCCAAGCAGTGCACACCCAGGAGAAATCCCAGACATTTTCTTGCACGCTTCACCCACGTGGTGGGCTGGTCGCTATGCACACCAAGGAGCAAAACCCAGACATCTTCTGAACGCCTCTCCACGGGTGGGCCGGCCGCCGCAGCACACCCAGAGGCACCAGCAGACACTTCTGCACGCTCACCCACGGGTGGGCCGGGCCGCTGCAGCACACCCAGGAGAAACCCCAGACACTTCTTGCACGCCTTCACCCCTCGGGTGGGCCGGACATTGCTCCACACCCAGAGGCACCCGCAGACATTTCTGCACTCCTCACTCATCGGGTGGGCCGCCGCTAAGGCTACAACCCAGAGGCACCCGCAGACACTTCTGCACGCCCATCCACACGCAGGGGCAGGCTATAGCGGCTCCACGGAGGGGTAAACCCAGACACTTCTGCACTCCACCACCCACGGCTGGGCCGCCGCGCACACCTCCAGAGGCACGCAGACACTTCTGCACGCTTCACCTACGGGTAAGCCGCTGCGGCACACCCAGGAGAATCCGCAGACACTTTCTGCACGCCTTCACCCACGGGTGGGCCGGGCTCGCTGCACACCAGAGGCACTCCGCAGACACTTCTGCACGCCTTCACCCACGGGTGGTCCGCTGTTGCGCACACGGAAGGGCAAAACCCAGACACTTCTGCAGGCCTCACCCAACGGGCGGGTTGCCGCTATGCACACTCCAGAGGCACGTCTGCGGATTACTCTCTGCATCGCCTCACCCATGGGTGGGCCGGCCGCTGCGCACACACAGAGGCAACCCCAGACACTTTCTGCACGCCCCACACCCACGGGTGGGCCGGCAGCTGCGCCAGACACAGGGCAATTACAGACAGTTGTGCACGCCACTCCACGGGCGTCACCGCTAGGCGCACAATACAGAGGCACCCGCGAGACACTTTTCTGCACGCCCACCCACGGTGGGCCGCAGTTGCTATTCACCCAGAGGCACCCGAGACACTCCTGCACCCCACCCACTGGTGGACGGCCGCTATGCACACCCAGTGGCAACACCAGACACTTCTGCACGCCTACCCACGGATGTGCCGGCCGCTATGCACACCCAGGGGAAAAACCGCAGACACTTCTGCACGCTCCCTGCCACGGGTGGGCCGCCATTGCTGCACACCCAGAGGCACACGCATACAATTTTGCACGCCCAACCACGGGTGGATCGGGCTATTGGGACGACTCCAGCTTACTTCGCAGACACTTTGCACGCCACCCACGGGTGGCCGGCTGCGCACACCCAGGGAAAAACCTCTGACACTTCTACCACCGGTGGGCCGCCATGCGTACACCCAGGAGAAAACATCGACACTTTTTGCACGCCCAACCACGCCGGTACGCGCACACCCAGAGGGAAAAACTCCAGACATTTCTGCACTTCACCCACGGGTGGGCCGCCATTGCTGCACACCCAGAGGCACCAGGGAGACATCTCTTCATCGCCCACCCACGGGTGGGCCGGGCTGCTCCAGCACACCCAGAGGCACCCGCAGACATTTCTGCACGCCACCCACGGTGGGCCGGGCTAAGGCGCATACCCAGATGCAACCCTAGACACTTCTTGCACGCCCCACCCACGCGGTGGGCCGCACTGCTGCTGCACACCCAGAGGCACCCAGAGCACTTCTGCACGTCCCACCCACGGGTGGGCCGGCCGCTAAGGGCACACCCAGAGGCACAGCAGACACTTCTGCACGCTTCACCCACGGGTGTTGGGCCGGCCGCTGCTGCACACCCAAAGGCACCCGCAGACACTTCTGCCCGCTCAACAACGGGTGGGTCGGACCGTTGCGCAAACCCAGGGCAAAACCCAGACACTTTCTGCACGCCCACTCCACGGGTGGGCCGCCATTGCAGCACACCCAGAGGCGACCCTAGACACTTCTGCACACTCCACCCACCGGGTGGGCCGGACATTGCTGCGCACACACAGAGGCACCCGCAGACACTTTGCATCACTCAACCACGGGTGCTGCTGTTGCGCCACACCCAGGGATAACTCCCAGACACTTTTCTGCACGCACCCACGGGTGGGCTAGCCAGCGGGGCGCACTCCAGAAGCACCCCCCAGACACTTCTGCATCGCCCCACGGGTGGGCCGGGCGCTATGCACACACCCAGAGGCAACCCCAGACACTTCTGCACGCCTCCCACGGTGGGCCGGCGCGCACATCCTGGGCAAAACCACAGACACTTCTGCACGCTCTATCCTCGGTGGGCCGCCCTGTTGCACGCACCCAGAGGCACCCGGGTGCGACACTCCCTGCACGGCTACTCCACGGGTGGGCCGTGGCCGCTGCGTGCACACACCAAAGAGCAAACCCAGACATCTTCTGCATCGCCACCCACCGTGGGACGGTCGCCGCGGCACACCAAAGAGAGCAAACCCAGACACCTCTGAACGCTCTCCACATTGGTAGGCCGGCCGCTGCAGCACACCCAGGGGCAGCCCTACACTTCTGCACGCCTCACCCTAGCGTGGACCGCCTGTTGCACACTCAGAGGCACCAGCAGACATCTTCTGCATCGCTCTTCCACCCATCGGGTGGGCCGGCTGTTGCAGCACACCCAGGAGAAAACAGACATTCTGCACCTTCACCCTCGGGTGGGCCGGACATTGCTCCACACTCCAGAGAGGCACCTCAAGCAGACATTTCTGCACGCCTTCATCTCACGCAGTGCCGCCGCTACTGCCGCACTCCAGAGGCACCCGCAGACACTTCTGCACGCTTCACTCCACGGGTGGGCCGGACGCTGCGGCACACCCAGAGGCACCCCAGGACACATCTGCACGCCCACCATCGGGTGGGCCGACCGCCAGCGCACACGGACGGGAAACCCATATATTTCTGCACGCCCACCCACGGTGGGCCGGCCAAGGCGGGCACACCCAGGGGCAACACCAGACACTTCTGCATCGCTCTTCACTCCACGGGTGGGCCGGCCGCTGGGGCACACCTCCAGGAGAATCCGCAGACACATCTGCACGCCTTCACCCACGGGTGGGCCGGCCGCCGCGCCCACACCCAGGCAAACCCAGACACATCTGCACGCTCTTCCATCGTGGAGGGCCGGCCGCTAAGCGCACACCAAGGCAACTACAGACACTACTGCATCGCCACTCCACCGGGTGGGCCGGACGCTGCGCACACCCAGGGGAAAACCCAGACACTTCTGGCACGCCTCTCCTTCGCGGGTCGCCGCTGCTGCACACCCAGCTGCAATTACAGACACTTCTGCATCGCCAGCACCCACCGGTGGGCCGGACATTGCTGCACACACTCCAGAGTTATCCCCAGACACTTCTGGCATCGCCAACTCCACTGGTGGGCCGAGCTGCGGCACAACCACAGGGCCAAAGCTCCAGACATCTTTCTGCATCGCTCCACCCATCGGGTGGGCCGGCCGCTGCTCCACACCCAGAGGCAACACCTTCCAGACACTTCTGCACGCTTCACCCACGGGTGGGCCGGGCAATTGTGCACAACTCCAGAGGCACCCACAGCACATCTTCTGCACTTCACCCACGGTGATCCGCTGTTGCGGGCACACCCAGAGGCAACCGCGAGACACCTTCTGCATCGCCTCACCCACGGTGGGCCAAGCTATTGCTGCACACCCAGAGGAACCCGAGACACTTCTGCACAGCCAAACACGGGTGTGCCGGACATTGCAGCACACCTGCACGGGCAACCCCAGACACTTCTGCACTCCCAACGACGTGGTGGGCCGCAGTTGCTGCACACCCAGATGCAACCATAGGACACTTATTCAGCCCACCCTCGGGTGGGTCGGCTATTGCTGCACTCCCCAGGGCAACACCAGACACTTCTGCACGCTCTCACCCACCGTGGGGTCGCCGTCTATGCACACCCAGTGGAAAACACAGACACTTTTCTGCACACCCACCCACGGGTGGGTCGGCCCATTGCTGCACACCCAGAGGGAACCCGCAGACACTTCCCTGCACGCCCCACTCACGGGTGGGCCGGCCGTTGCTGCACACCCAGAGGCACCCGCGAGACACTTCTGCACGCACACCCACGGTGTGGCCGCTGTTGCGTGCACACCCAGAGGCACGAGCAGACACTTCTGCATCCCCACGCGACGGGTGGGGCCGGCCGCTATGCACACCAAGGAGCAAACCCAGACACTTCTGCACGCCCTCACTCGGGTGGGCCGAGGCTGCAGCACACCCAGGGGCAAACCCAGACACTTCTGCACGCCCCACCCTAGCGTGGGCTTCGCTGTTGCACACCCAGAGGCACCAGCAGACACTTCTGCGCTACCCACGCGTGGGCCGCGTGGGCACACCCAGGAGAAAACCCAGACACTTCGCATCCCCCCCCACCCTCGCGGTAGGCCGGACATTGTGGCACAACCAAAGGCACACGACGCATCTTCTGCACGCCCACCCACGGGTGGGTTGGTTGTTGCTCCACACCCAGAGGCACCCGCGAGACACCTCTGCACGCCACTTCCACGGGTGGGTCACCGGCCGCTACGGCCAACTCCAGAGGCACCTCGGGCAGACATCTCTGCATCAGCCACCCACGCGGGCAGGCTGGCTGCGCTCCACGGAGGGGCAAACTCCAGACACCTTCTGCACTCGCTACCCACCGGTACATGCACCGGAGC